>CAIGRB010118940.1:16642-63826 GCA_903798255.1 Fraxinus quadrangulata
TATATCAAGGCAGTTTGGACCTCCATTACCACTACTCAAAAACTTTGATTTCTCAAAAGGTGAATGCAAAGTCTTTTAAGCAATACCAGTCCATCACTACTTGTCATTGTTTGTGTTTCATCCAACGTTATTCTGGCTATGGATAGGCCGCGAAGCCTACATGCTGCTTTGCTTTTGATTGACTTTGAAATGGTAGATGTATGTGTATGTGTGTGTTAGATTTGCATTATAAGAAGAATGTTTCCTGTTCGTGAGATTCCGCAAAAGTGCGGATCGTGACAAGTAATAAAGTGAATTTATCAAGTCCGAATATCGTCGAACATAGACTAGTACTTACTATAAAGTTTTAACTAACCTAGCTTCAATTTAAATTAAACTAGTAACAAATGATTAAATCAAATTGTATTTTGTAAACGAAGTTCTAATAAATAAAATAACAAACTATTAAATAAAGTAACAAACTTAAATTAAAACTGTAGATAAGATTACATGATTGGACAGTTAAGATTTTCGATTTCACTTAAATTATTTATCATACATTTAATTCCAATTCATTCAACCATCTTTTCTTACGTGCTAACGATCGAATTAACCTGATGTAGTTAGTGATCTCTCTTGAGCGACACTAATCATATTTATATGTCTAAACTTACTATATCTCTATATAAATTCACACGCATATGAACGCATTTATCTACAGAAATTCAGCATGGATCGCATAGTCTATAATTATCTCTCGATCTCTTATAATGTCTATATTAATTATTGCACAATCTCAAATTATACATCACCTATCGGTCTCAATATTATCCTAAATGAATCAATTGTTGCGCAAACAATTGAAGTATTAAATACACAATAATTAATTAACAAGTATTAACATGACATGAAAATCTTGAAATTAAATATATAATAAAAACCTTAAATTACATCATAAATCCTAACAATAAAAATATTTAGCCACTCATAACATTGAGATCAAACACGCAAATGTAAAAAGATATCATTAAAAATTGACGAAACGTGAAAATTTTTTATATTTGCCTTTCTTTCTTTTCTTTTTCTTTTCTTTTTTCCTTCTTTTCCTTTCTTTCTTTTCTCTATTCTCTTCTTTCTCTTTGCGTTGACCCCCCCTTTTCTGCCTTCTTCCTTTTTCTTTCTCTTTGCGTTGACCCCCCTTTTTTTCTTCCTTTCTTCCTTTTCTTTCTTTCCACTGTTTTCTTTTCTCTATTATATATACAGATTTGATCTCCTAAGTATGGTACTTAATTTATACTAAACAACATATTTAGGTGACAAAACAAACTACTCACTAATGTAATGTGCCACCTAAGCACGATGCTTAGTTTAAACTAAGTACCGTGCTTAGGAGATCATTACTCATATGTGTGTGCGCGCGCGCGCGCAAATCAAATGTATTTTTCCTTAATTTAGTGTAAATATTATCATCATAGGTAAAAATCGGATTTGGAAATACTTGGGAGCAAACATGAAGATTTTGAGCTTAATTTGCTTTGGAACAATTGAAGACTAACCTGATAGCGCGAGATTGATGAAAAGCATTAAGAGAGAAATTGGAGGAAATTCAAAAGTTATGAGAGTGAAATTTGACTTATGGAAAGTTTGGAGGTTGATTTGCACACTTTCGGAACTTGAGGAGGACCAATCATGGATGACCATGGAGATTAGAGGACACACATGGAAGCTTTTCAAAATTGCAGGATCAACGTTAAAGATTTGAAGCGAAAATGACCAAAATCATACAAGAAACTTGAAGTAGGGGCCAAAATGCAAAAGAAGAAAGACGGAGTATCGATGATCGCGGTACTGTCCGTCCAATTTTGAATTTTTCAACTGTTGTTTTATTTGTGGATATTCTGATCCTTTTGTACACGCTAAGTATTTTAAGAACTATATAAACACATATTTTACGTCAAATTAAAGGAGGAGAGATATACGAGAGAATATAGAATAAAAGGAGAGGGGTTTTCAAGACTTCAACATGGAGGAGACGAATTCTTGGTGCAAGACTTTTATCTAATTTTTTTTTTTTCTTTTTCTTTAAATTTGGTGATGTATTTGTATACTTTTTTCTTGTATGATGAGCAACAAAATCATTAATTTGGACGAACGATATAATCTAGCTTTGAATCTTTAATTTCAATTTTCAATATTTGTGTAGTTAATTGATTTATATATTGATTTTACATCTTTTTCAAATACTTAAATTACTCAATCACTAATTCATAATATGTGAAGTATAACAAATCGAGAGGTGAATTATAAATTTAGTCCATGTGATAAAATTGGACATTGAGTAAAAGGTAGAGATGCACTTTTCCTATTGTTGTGGTATTTAGTAAACTTTCCAAGTGATTTAATGCATTAATGTTCATTCAAATTCACTTATAGATTTAATGCGTTAATGTTCATTCAAATACAATGAGTGTGACTCGACTAAATATGATTGATTTAAACGATTGAGTACGGTTTTTGAATTGAACTAGAGAAGTGACATTAAAGGTGATAACTACGGTGAAATCATGAATCGCAACGATTTAATCGTTTAATTTAAGTTATCCACAATCCAAATAAAACACTAACTGTTTTACTTTTTCTTAGTTAATACTAATTTTAATCAAAAAAATTGTCTAAAATCTTATTTTCATCAAATAAGGGTAGGGTTATTAAAATTGGTATCAAATAAAATCGAAGAAAAGTGGCTGCTGATTACAAAAGCACATACTAAAGGCAACAAGACTACTGTTTCTTTTGCTGCACAAAATTTGACTTTGTAAGCTATAATGGGTGGGCTCATTGTTTGTTGAAATATCCCCATAAGTCGTTTTAAGCGTCTGTTTGGTACCTTTTTAATTAAATGGGACTCACAATTTTTTTTCAACAATATATTTCATCGATTTTTATCAAAATTTACCGTGAATTTCATTTTTTTATGTAAACTAAACATTGGCTAAATCTACCAATAGATTATCAATTGACACAGCGTGAAGGAGTGACAAGAACGGGGCAAGTTCCCCATTCTAAGTTCATTGGGAACAAGTCGATCAGTTTGTTTTTGTATAGCTAGAGATATGTATATACATTAAGCTGATTCTTGTTCCTCTTTATTGAGACCAAGACTCAATTCCTTCGGCATTCTTCGATTTTGTTCATGAAATTAGGCAAATAAGCTATATAGGGGTATTTAATTCTGTGGAAAAAAGAGGTACTTAGGCCCTGTTTGATACAGTTTATTTTCCATGAAAGTTAGAAATTATTTTACATTTTTCAAGTTTTTGCCAGTTTGATTGGCCAAAAATTCCATGGAATTGGTTTTCCTTTTGTGACCCCATTTTCTTGCTTTTCCTCGAATTGGTTTTCCCACCACTTTGGTGGGAAAAATGGGTTTTTTTTNATTTAATTAGATATAATTTTTTTAAAAATAAATAACAATAGTCATATTGGAGAAAATATCAAGTCAATTATACTTATACTTTTCAGAAAATTATTAATTTATGATATGATCAGGCATAGATTTATACTGATATTCTCAAAAAAATATTATTTTATCTATGTATCGAAATTACTAGTTTATCCCATTAGCCCAAGTCTACCTCGAAATATTTTGTTGTATAATAAAGGTTATTAATTTATAATATTTTTTAACTTCTTGCCTTTTGTTTCAATAGAGATTATGTTTCATCATTGACCTTACTATACATTTTATATTCACAAGTCAACCACAACCCTTCCTCAAGGTCCTCGACCTTAAGGTCTCCCTGCAAGTCTCCGCAAGAAAGTCATCGAACTCTATAGCTTGAAATGCCTCAAGATCGACCTATGGGTCAAAATGAGGTATGACGTCGAGCATGATCTCGATCTCACTATAGATCCTCGACCTAGTTACTTAACAGTTATAATTCCAAGATCGTGGCCCTTTCCATTCTCCAGGGGATTGTATCCAACATGCATGAATAATAGCACCCCGCCCTCCCTATATTTAAGCTTCTAGTATAACAATAAGGGTAAGGTCTCCGACCTTAGCCTCAAGGTCTCTCTCTTAAGCATAGTAAGACCTCACCTTGGGAATCATATTACAACTTAACCATATGATCAATCTCCTCATGTTTCCTACGTCTTCATCATGACAAGATTCTTTGACGACTAGGAGTCCTAATCTATCACATTACTTAATATGTTCTCCCCAGAAGCTTTGTTTGTGATCTTAGCTCGAGTCGATAAAGCTCAAGTCCGAGTACACTCACATACATCAACACACATGCTACCTTTTTCATGCATTCGCGCGTATCCCGCAAGTGTACAAGATCATGGCAAGTAATATATCTGAATGAGTTGAAAGTATCGTCTCGTAGGGAATAAATTCAATTCAAGTTTACTAGTTAT
This sequence comes from Fraxinus quadrangulata, assembly GCA_903798255.1. Classification (NCBI taxonomy): domain Eukaryota; kingdom Viridiplantae; phylum Streptophyta; class Magnoliopsida; order Lamiales; family Oleaceae; genus Fraxinus; species Fraxinus quadrangulata. Next base: position 21,047 of record CAIGRB010118940.1, read on the forward strand.
GTATGGAATCCAAATTATGTAAAGCAAAAGAGAGTTTGATTTGATTTAGGAAAAATTAATCTAAGAAAAGTGTAAAAGTTTGATTTTTATCAAATTATAGATTATTGTATTGAATTTAGAGTCCATTTATTGCTATCTATTTCAATTCTCAATTATGTGATTTAGTTATATTTATACATTTTTTACAATCAATAAAGTTATAATATATAATTTTATTTTAAAGACAAATTAAATATATCATAATCATGACCTCAATATATTCTAGCCTGAATTCGAATGATTAAAATACATTAACAATTGTCTATATGATTGCACACGTAGAGGTGGTAATGGACCAAGCCGAGCAAACGGATGAGCTTGGCTCGCTAGCTCTTTTTTTTTAGTTGAACCTCATCTTTTATCCGAGTTCGGGACCGGCTACTTAAATTTCGAGTAGGTGAAATTAAAAATTATACACGAACAATTTGTTTCGTATAAAAAAAATTTAAAATTTGAAAACAGTTTTATAAAATAACAAATTTTGATTACTATGGTTAAATTAAATATTACTTACCTGGCGACGTGCAATTTTAACATATTTATCTTGCAGTCAGAAAATTTAGCGTCTTCTCTATCCTTCACGCACATTAATTCTTCCAAAATATCTTTTTTGAGTTGACTCCTGACCTCAGACAGAATCCTCTTACCTGCACTAAAAGAAGACTTCAAAACTACAATACTAACTGGACGTATTAGTAAGTCTCTTACAATCGCAAAAATCACTGATTATCGTTGTTCGTACTTTCATCAGTATTCAATTACTTTTTTGAACTTTTTTCTAATTGTTTTGTTATTGGCATATTATGATTAAAGTAATCAATTAATTCAGCAAACAATACATTTGGACTTGTGTTCGATATTTGATTACATGAGGTGGAAAAATTACTGGTTGATAAACTTATTGCATTTGAATCATATCTATACATGTTAATGTTTTCAAATAAAGTTAATATTTCGGTATCGTCTTCTTCAATATCGGTGGGAAGAGTAGGTGCAGAGGGTACCCAACTAGTATCTGCACATATTCGTTCTGCATATAATTCATACATTTTACATTAAAAAAAATCTAAATTTCTATAAGTAATAAGTGTATTAAAAGTTAAAACTCTTGAAATCTGATCAATTATATATTTAGTACCTGATAAATTGTATAGAGTGTCCATAATGCTTACTAAAGGAAATAAAATAAGTAAGTCTTCCCAAAATTTTCTAAACTTTAATTTCATGAAATATATAATTGCAGTAAAATTGGGATAATTTTGTATTTATGAAAAGTCCTTACAATTTATATAAAGACGTTCAAGAACAATATTGCTAGTGGGATAGTAAACTTCAAATAAAATATTCGCGGAATTGTAAAAACTTGTCAAAAATTTTTAAATTTTAAAAGCTAAAATCCAATCGTTTTCATGCAAAATAGCTTCATCATCATTTCTAATATGCATATTGTTATAAAATTCAATTATTAAATGTTCAAAACCTTCGCATGATTTTAATAATAAATAAGTAGAGTTCCATCTATACCTTACGTCACTAATAAATGTTTTCGTATTCGTCACCCCAAATTCTGCACAAATTTTTCAAGTGCTTGTTTTCTATTAGGTGAAATAGTAATATATATTAGTGTATCCCTAATTCTTTGAATTTCATTCTTAATATGTTTCAAACCATCCTACACAATTAAATTTAAAATATGACACACACAACGAATATGAAACAATAACCATCGAAATCGGGTTGCAGTACCCTACACCATTTATCAATAACTACCTCATTAACACTAACGTTATCGAATGTAAATGAACGAATTTTACTTTCGCAATGATATTCTCTAATAATATTCATAATAGCGTTATATATATTGTTAGCGTTGTGTAAGAATTCAATAATTTTAAAAGTAATAATTATTTAATGCAAACATCAAAGTGGGTCTATGTAGTGTGCAGTTGTAGTTATATAAGCTCTTTTATTAATCCCTTCTCATATATCCGAAGTTGAAGATATAACACCCCTATATTTTTGTAAATCGGTAATCTATTGTTTCTTTGTACTAAGAAAATATTTAATTGTATTTGAACGAAGAGTACTTCGACTTACCCCAACGTACCTTGGTTGAAGATATTGTCGAACGTAATTTACGAAATATTGGTTGTCCGCTAGTGGCAACGAACTTCACCATTCCCGTTCGAACTTCCTCATCCGAATATATCCACGTAGAAAGTGGCGTAATAGTAGCACCGGTGCCTAGAGTACCAAACTGTAGTTGCATTTGACAAGCTGGAAGAAGTCAATGTTTGGCTGCACAGTTTTTTTTAGTGACGATTGAGGTGTGTAGTTTCAATGTCTTTTTGTCATGCCAGTCGTTGTTGGCAGTATTTACATACTACTTTGATTTTTTGAAGTCTATCGACCACACGACCAGTGTGAACCAATTTGAAATGGTCGCAACATTTTGCCTGCTTCTTCCCATTTCTCTTCCCTCTTACATCGGGAATATTAAATGTAGGTTCTTCATCTTGTTCCAAATCGAGTAGAGTAGAGAATGAAAGAATTGATGGAAAAAATGTTGATTAGGTGATGGGTAATTTATAGAGAAAAAATGAAAAAATAATAATAAAAAAAATCAGTAACTAAAACGGTAAATTCAGTGACCGTTCTGATCACTGAATTAACATTTTAATTTTTTTTATATATAAAATAGCTCGGCTCGTGGGCTCGACACGAGCTGCTCCTGAGCAGCTCGTGAACAGTACTCAGCTCGTGCTCATCTTTTGACCACCCCGAGCGGCTTGTGAGCATCTACAATACGAGCCGATGAGCCACTCGTGACAGAAGTTTTCAAGCAAGGTGAATGCTTTTTCCTTTTGATTTTAGAATATCTTTTCAAGAAAATGATGCGAGAACCCACTGTGAGGGACCGTTTCGTTTTTGTAGGCTGGTCCGGTCTATTACTCCTTAATTTCCTCCTTCAAAACATTTCAAGCCATTCTTGGGGCTTAATTATATTGTTTCAAGAGTTTCTGATGCCTTAGTTGCATGCATTAGATCATCGCGGGAATTCCATTTCATTAGAAGCTCAATTAGAGCGTCACTGAGGTGACCTTACAACTTAACAATCAAGCAGTTCTAACATGCATCGCTCAATGAACCGAGTAAAATGGAAAATTAAATAAATAATTCATCTATTCAATTAATTTGTTGTTCATGTCCTATCAATCAATCTAATTAACCAACTGCAGTAGCTGAAAATCGTTCTTTTGCTCGAATTCTAGCCCTTCTTAGTTACACAATCCAGAATATATAACATACACTGGCAGATTTAGGATTGAGTGAGCACGGGAGATCGTTGACCGTTGACCATTAATGGCGACAATAAAAACCAATACCGTGAATTGAAATTACTTGTATTATTGTTCGAATCACAAGTGTAGATATATGTTATCTACCATTCTAATAATATTTATCGAGTAAGAATTTCAAATTTGAAAAATTGTTCAAATTACTTACTTTCTTGGTTCGTTTTGTTAATAATCTCAGTCTAGCCAAAAGAGAGAGAGAGAGAGAGAGAGAGAGAGAGAGTATCTCATAGTTTTAAAGATGACAAAGATTTTGTTGTTGAACGTGTGCAGAAAAAATTGTGTCAATGCTCATTCGAATTGCTGAAAAAAATTTGCCGATTAAATAGCCTCCAATGACAAGATCAAAACAAATAAATTTTTGGGCTTCAATAAATATCAACTATCAATATAATTTTTTTCTCTGTTATTCTTTCATGTTTCAAAACATAGTTATCATATTTGATTCTCATTGACCCCGGACAAATTATCGGGTTATTGAGTCAGTGGTTTAACCGAGTCATTGAAATGTCGAATTTTAGTTTTAAAAATTTAAAGTAAAGAAATAATATATCAATTACTTTGCTAAAACTGATCATATATATTTTTGTTACATTGGACGTTGGTATCAACTAAATGTCATAGTGGTCAAGCTTCCAATAATTCCAAAGGAATGCACATGTTTGAATCTCTATTGTTGCACTGTTTATAATAACTAATCTTTTTATAATAGTGAAAAATATTAAAACAAAACATAAAGATTAATTTTGTGGAGAGTCGAACTCAAAACGTCCACTTACTTGATAGGCGCTTCAACCAATTGAACTACGAAAATTGTTTGAGAAGAAATGAAATTACATACATATATATATATAATAAAAACGTATGTAGATTGATACAAAAAAAAATTAATACCGACGGATCCAGCTGGATCTGCCACTGATAACATATATAAAAGTTAAAACTCTTATGAATTGTCTGGTATGGTAAAATTTACAAGACATGTTAAGGAAAAAATTTAAATAATATCACCTTATTATGCATTTATCTAACTACATTAAAAGAGGGAGTGATCCGGTTACTGTTCACAAGCCGTTTTCGAGCCGACTCCATCCAGCTGTTCCCTTAAGCCGAGCTGTTCCCTTCAACCGGTTGAAAGTCAATTGGGTTAAAAAAATAGGGGTTCGTTTTTGCTCCTTCCAGAATATTCATTTTCTCTTCCTTTCGTTTCTGTGGTAAAGATCTCTTGGTTCCTTCCTCATTTTTTCTCTTCGTTTCTGTGTGTGAAAATCTTTCCCATAACATTTATTTTGTCTTTCTTTCTCATTTCTCTGTCGTTTCTGTTTGTCAAAATCTCTTGGTTTCTACATCTGGTTTTCTTTCAACGAATCTTGAAAATTTGTTTATGGGATGAGGGTTTGTTTTGCTTTTGTGGTGTAGTGTTGATTTTGTTGTTGTGGTTCCAGAAATCGTCCTGTTTCAGAGGGATCGTGTTAGACAGAAAAATTGAAAAAAGTAAGGGTTTTCGTTCACGTAGCAGTCGCCGCCGTGGCACCCACATCGGGCCCGAAGAAGTTGGCTGTCTTCTCCCAACCGTCGGCATCACACCTATATCAATCCGTAAGAAACAGCCGGTTGGAAATATATTAAGTGTTTCTTTAGGTTTGTATAATATTATTTCTTGTTATTTGCTGGCTTGATTTTTCTCTTTGTTCTTTGTGGATTTAAAAATACTTCTACATTAGGGTTTCATCTCGTAGAAAATTATAGAATTTTTTTCTTGAGTAATTTTTTGCAAAGTTAGAGAGTTAAAAACGGTAGTGATTTTCATTTTGCCTCTTCTCATGTTGTGGGCATTGTCAGATTTTGTTGTTTACTTCAAAATTGCATAGATCTGTGTTTAATCTTTCACTTTCATCAACTATGCCCTATGGTTATTCACAAATGTAATCTTCGAATGCATGTTTTTTCACTGTTGAATTCCCTACATTTATAATCAATCGGAATGATGATTTATGGACCATTAACACATGGTGAAGTCATTGATTATTTCTGAATTGTAGAAATTTTCAGCTTATTGTAAAGGCACGAAAAAGAAAAGCATATCTTGCCTACCCTCTTGGTTAAATCTTTTGTTTTTTTCTTTTGGGTATTCTCAAATTTCACTCTTCTACTGTTTTTATTAGTTTCTTAGAAAATTTGCTTTATGAACATGATTTTATGCATGTACAAATTGATGGATCTTGGATGAGTATGAATATTATACCGTTGTTATGGGTATTTATACATGGAGGTTATTTATTTTGTTATTGGAGAGATCTGCTCTTTATATGTGGTTTTTATGGCATTTTTTTTTCATTACGAGTGTTGTTTTAATTTGATTCTGAATTTTGTATGTGTCTATTATATTTGAGAGTATGGGGGTATAACAAATTATGAATCTTTGATGAGTATGAATATCTGTATGAGTGTATTTATAAGAGGGTTATTTTAGTTTGTTATTGAAGATAGATTAGATTGAAATATTACTCTATGGCTGATCTGTGAATATTGTGTCTTATTTTTATGGGTTTTGCCTTCGATTTTCTGATACTTATATTGTCTTCTATATTCACAATTTGGACATTGCTTTTTTTTTTTACTCAATATCTTTGTTAAAATTTTTATTACCTGCTTTTCTTGGTTTTCGACTTTCGCTATTATCCTTAAATTTGTTTTGAACTTGCCTTGAGAATTAGCTTATTATTAAGATTTTTCTGAAGTGTACACCTGTGAAATCTTGATAGTTTTCATCTTCCTACTAGAGAAAGGTAATTTTTCTGTTTTTAAATCTACTGGAATGTTAATGTTTTTTATTTCTGTATTTTAGTTGTGGTGATTTTTGGAACTTGACGTTTATTTTTTTTCGTTATGTGCGTGGAATGTTGCTGCGACGGATCTTTCAATTTTTGATCAAATATCACCTATGGAATCTTCATAGTTTTCATCTTCCTACTAGAGAAATGTAATTTTTCTGTTTTTAAATCTACTAGAATGTAATGTTTTTTGTTTCTGTATTTTAGTTTTGGTGATTTTTGGAACTTGGCGTTTAATTTTTTTTCCTTATGTGAGTGGGATACTGCTGCTACAGATCTTTCATTTTTTTTATCAACTATCACCTGTGGAATCTTGATATGTTGATAGTTTTCATCTTCCTACTAGAGAAAGGTAATTTTTCTGTTTTTGGATTATTTTCCTTTCATAATTTATCTGATATAATTACTTTTTGGATTTTTTTTTTGTCTTAGTGTGTGGGATGTTCGATAATCTTCATTACTGATTTGTAGCGAGAATAGGTATTTTTTTTGTTGCCATTTAAGTGTATTCTCGTGCTTTTATATTTCCTTTAGTTTTGTAACAGAGAAAGGTTAATTTTAGATTTGGTGATTTCACTCTTGTACTTGAAAACAAGTAAATCTTATTTTGTATTTTTTAAAATATTTTTGGTTTAAAGGCATGGAGTATGTTGTTGAATATGTTGAGACGATACCTTTTCTATACCTATTTTTTAAGATTTGTTAAGAGGGTTTGTGATGAGTTTGTGCTTTAGCTCCCATTTTCATCTCTTAATATGTTTTTATATATTTATTTATACATTTATTATTTTTAAGAGTTGAAGTTGATTCTAGAAAATATAAATTTTTGCATTTTGTGAAATGTATAGTTTTTTTTTCATATTTTATGTTAATGAATTCTTTTTATCTTTTTAAAAAAATATCTGCAATACAAAATGTATAAATATTTCAGTTCTGTGAATGTATTATTTTTAATCTACGAGATATTGCTATTTCGGCCATTTTTAATTTGTGTCAAAAAGTTTGATCTTGGTTTTGTTATTTTATTAGTTTAACTTTTTCTTGATTTTTTACATGCTTTGAAATTTTCGGCAAATGCTTCTTCAAAAATTATATTATTTTTCGAATATTTTTGGGTATATTTTCAGTTTTTAATTTTCTTATTTAACGGGTGTCTAAGTTGTTTATTTATTCGATTCCTTTTTATTCTTTTTGGGAGGACTTTTTCTAAATTTGGCACTTCTGTTTATCTTATTTTTTTATTTTTTAGTTAGAACGTCTTGAAAATATATATTTTTTAGTTAGAACGTCTTGAAAATATATATTTTTTAGCTTTCGTGAAATGTTGTATTTGTTGATTTATAAGTTTTGATATGAACAAGAAATAACACAAGCAACGTTGTGAATTTTGCGGTGAAAGGAAAAAATCAAGGTGTGATGGAAGGAGGATCACAGACGGTTTGAAGGCGTAGAGGATAAGTATGTATAATTATGTTCCTAATTTTTTAAGTATTTGGTAAAATTATTTATTATTACATTTTTTATCTTTTTGTATTTCTTTGTAGTGATTCGTGTGGATTAATTGTATATTTTTATTTTTTGCATGGTTTTATGGCTGGTCTAAGAATCTGAAATTTCAGAAATAGGTATAGCTGATTTGAATGATTTAGAATGTGAGTATTTAGGGGTATAAAACATAATATTTATGGTGAATAGTTATTATGTGAGTTTATTTAGTTTAGTGTATATTTTGTGGTGGTTGAAAAAGTGTGGGAAGAATGTGGTTGAGAAGAATTGGTGGTTGATGGAATTGATTTAGTAGGTCAAAGTATTTGAAAATCACCATGTCTTTATTATTGTTTCCATGAAGTTTCATTTGTTTAAGTCTTCTATTATTTCAATTTCTTTCCCAATTTTTGTGTGTTTGACACACACAACACAAAGAGGAACCCGAGATGGAGGACGAGAGTGAAGATAATGATGTTCAGAGATAATAGGGATTTGGAATCAATAGAAAACCCATTTTCTTTGATATGATTACTAATAAGGTTTCTGTACCTATAGATAAATATATGATATTGTATTTTCCCTCCTTGCTTCTTGATTTTGTGGAAAGATGTATAATTGACATTTTAACTACCCAACTTTACTGGTTCTATGAAGGTGTCGTGAATTTTGACACCCAGGAAATGAAGCACGTGGTAAACTACAAACTGCTTACGTTCTATGTAATTGTTACAGAATTGTTAACCCATATGAATAAATGGGCCAAATAATATATTGTGACAATATAGACTTTGAATTTAAGAGTTCCTATAAACCAGCAAAATTTTCAGCTTTACGGGTTTTGTAATTCATGCAGTTGAAGTAAATATTATTATGTGGAATTATTGATGTTTTCTAATAGAATGATGCTCAATAGTCAAGTGTCTGATTTATACAAAAATAACAATACATGGTTCCAACTTTGTTAACTCGAAATCATTGATCTTTCTGCCGTTCAAAATTATAGAATAATGCTGGTAAGTACTACAATTATAGAAAAACATTGAACTTGCCTTCAATTCTTGAATAACAAACAAATTTAATGGCTCGGTTGGACATTTTTTTCTTCTACCTAAGAACAGAGACAGCGACCTCAATTTTGATTTTCAGGTTTAAATATTTCTTTGTATCTGCAACTATGTATTTCATCTTAAAATAATTTATCACTACTTTTTATGGTTCTTGAAAGTGAAGTTGTTACTATACTAATTTTTTAGCATACACTGATGGTTTTTCTTGATTTTTTTATATTCCTTTTAGTAAATTATGCTTACATTTCTTTGGTAACAAATCAACTCATGTTTCTTAAACAATTGATTTCATTTTTTGTAAATCAGTGTAGTTGTAAGATTGCTGCTTTCTTTTAAAGTTTTCATCTGCTGCTCAAATTAAGCTCTTTCAGTTCTTATTTTAGTTTTTCCTTTTTTGATTTTTTTGACAAAATTGATTTCCGTTCTTAACAAAGTTGTGCTTTAATAGTCTGTTTGTTACAGTATTGTTTGCAATTTTCGAGATACTTCTGTTTCTTGACAATCTTATAGTGATCAAGGCCATTGAATTATTCTTGGAAAGTTTTTCCATCTAAAAAAAGAAAAAAAAGAAGAAATTAATTGTATCAAGAAAATGGTTAATGGACCTTTAAACTTATACATATTGACACGGTCCTCGTAATCAGTATTAGATCCAATATATTTTGGGATTTTTACCTGTTCATTTCTGTTTTTCGCAAATGGAGACGTTTGATTCTTTTATTTTGTTTTATTTATGACGACACATATTGAATTTACGTATGCAAGAGAATGTACCAATTGAAGATGTTTTTCAAAATTTAAGGTGCACAAGAAAGGGCTTCTCATCTGAGGATGCCCACAGAAGGCTTCAAATCTTTGGTCAAAATAAGTTCGAGGAAAATGAGGTTTGATTATTTCTAAATTTCTTTGCTGGTTATGATATTCATGTTTTCTTCATCTTTCTTGATTTTTTTCCCGAGTGTGATTGAGTTTTTTTTAATTATTTTTTCATGGGAAATTGCAAGAGAATTCCAGCTGATGCTCGTCTCCTCGAAGGTGATCCTTTAAAAATAGACCAGGTCCTCTTGTGATTCAATCTTCTGTCGATTTTGACTCAAACCTATGTATCCAAGTATGGCATGTAATATCTCTGATTTTTGCTTCATCTTACTATCACCAATGTAAGTACATTTTAACACATTTAATATAATCAAATATAATTATCCTTCCTTCAAACAGGTTTATTTCTTTATCGAAATCCCACATAACCAAATTTCACCATTGTCACTCACACTGCATCACCCACTACACGTGCAAGGCACGTGCACCCACTAGTTGTACTCTAAAGACTCTCTGGTATGATAATAACCAAAATTAATAGCAATTCCCCTTGTACGGAGGAATTACGCCAGAATTAATACAGATGTTGCTGTGTTTGGTCTCTCCTTTTTTTTAATCATTATCCAAGAAAAAAACTAAGTGTTATCAATATTAATTCTTGCAACTCTTTTTCTATACAAATAGTAGCTCTCTAAAATTAATTATTTTGTATAGTAGTACAACATATACATAAAATATATGCATGTATATTGATATTTATTTAATATTGGTTTGATTTCTCGAATAATTAAAAAAAATAAAAAAAAAATTATCGGCGACCTTATATATTTATTGCCCTGAATATAATATTTACGTAATGGAATCATTTTCTGATTAATCTCGTTGCCTCCTATATAATATTTTTAAAATTTTTAAAACTAGTAATTATTTATTTATTTAAACCAACATCTCAACCATACATGTGAATTAAATATATGTATAATGATGAGCACAAATTAAAATTAATCGTTTGACAATGTTGATTGGACTATTGAAAATACAGGACTTCAAGCACCATTCAGGAGTCGTCTATACTCGTGTCATCACTTAGCAAAGTCCTGTATTTCAATGAGCCATCACAGTAATGTGTCATCACTTAGCGAAATCCTAAATTTCAAGGAATCATCTCAGTTCGCTGCTATGTGATGCTTTCCTAATCAAAATATAGGAAAGGAATCCTTTACTCTGAGTGCATCCACAAAAGAGTGCAACTTGGAACATAAAATTTCTCTCATTTTCGTTGAAAGATAGAGCTTATCTTTTCTTTTTCAGTTTTTCTGTCAAGCTTCCTGTCCCAAAGGATATGTACGAAGTAAAAATTACTAGTTTTGCTGCTAATTGAGATACACAAGTTTTGAAATGAAACTCCAATCCCTAAATGCTAAACGAGCTTAGTGATTAAACCCATTATTTTTAAACAAATCATCAACAATATGGTAAAATTTATGGTACAAAGACAAATTTTCCTGTTCAATGAATAAAAATTGACAACTAATTTCGAACTCATTCATCCCAAAAACTAGGACTAAGCATTCTATAGGCCTCCATGTTCTGAAAAAACGACAACATTTCCATCCCCCTTTTCGCATGTGACAATGCAACGGAGTCATAAAGACTAGTGGAAATTCAATCACTTGTACTTGAATGAAAATACATAATATTGAGTGCTGTTGTTGGAACTTCATGATCGCCCTCAGAAAACCAACTCTTGATCGTGCCATGATATGGGCCAGTTGGAGTTTGCTCGGGCCATCTGTCGACCAGCATAAAACCAAACTGAGATGCTGCGGAAAGTATTGACGGCTCATCAACTCTGCGGAAAACATGGCATAGAATCAGAGCTGGCTCTCTGTCCTTCACAACTCTGCTGGATGAAATCAGTTCTCTAGCCGTTGCAAACAAGGGTATAATTGCTTCAGCAACGTAAGTTACATCCGTACCAAGAATGACCTCAAAACCTTTCTCATTAAGTTGCTTGACATAATCTATATCATTTTTGTTTCCCCATTCTAGTTTTTTCGTAATTAATCTTTCTAGAGATGGTGATTTGAGATTCAAAGCAATGTTTTCCGTCAACAGGTCGAGTGCTTTAGTGTCTCCATCGGTGGCAACCACAAGGTCAGCATATCGTGCGGCAACCATTGAACAGATTCCCCCACAGCCACATCCAATTTCTAAAACCCTTTTCCCTGAAACAATGGTAGGATTTGAAGCAAGAACAGAAGCCATTAACCTAGCTGATTCCCAGATCATCAAACCAGTCGATTTGCAGGTATGTTGGTACTCTTTGGAAAGCACTTTAATCTTGAAGTTATCAGCTCTTATAATGATGTCAACAATCTAGGACGTGCAAGATAGTAGATCAAGTCAACGATGGCAGAGGAAAAGAAAAGAAGAATTTAGTAGCTTCTTTTCACTTCTACTTGCTGAACTTTATTTTGTTCCAAATTAGTCACTGAACTTTCACCTTTGTTTCAGAAACTTCGTCAGCCTCTTTCTTTCGATACTCAAAAGTAATAGAATTGTTGACTTGTAGTCTTGCACGATGAAACGGTGATGTGGCTTAGAAAGCTCATTAACGCGTCAATTTTGTCATCAATATTGTGAAAGATCGCTTATTCTTCTGAAAGTTATTCTGTGTAAAAGCTTTAGATTTTCAGAGGATAAGCATTTTTGTTAATTTAGATGATAATCAATACGTTAATAGACTATTTAAGCCACGTCATCATTTCCATCATACAAGTCAGCAATCATTTTCAAAAATAACACAAAGGAAAACAAGGAGTGCCTAAACTATAACAACAACGGAAGTTCAGTGAATAATCTGAAACAAAAAACAAGAGTTCGGTTAATAAAGTGAAACAACATAAGTTTGGTGTGACAAATATGGTTATTAACCGCCATATGCACATCATATTCGTGGGAATCATACTGCATAACTAAGAAGCAAGGATATTTTTACCTCATGGCTGGAAGATGAAATACCAAACATGTCCACACCCATTCCCTCTGATAAATCAATTTCGGACATATTTGTAGCATCTTTCCAAGTAATGTCCTTGACCTTGGGTTTCGAACAATCCTCCTCCAGGTGATTTATTTGCTTTCCAGTTCTTTCACTAGACATACAGTTACCACCGGTTGCCTTAAATACCGCTTGAACCCAACGCCTACAATCCAACGGCAATAGTTAGACACAAGCGGGAATCAAATACAACTGTCCTCTAAGAAATGAGGCCAGGACGGAATATAAAACAACCATAGTTTGTCAAATGCATGAAACTATGAAGAATTTATATTCTATAATTACATTTTGACAGAATCCTCCCATTATGCACAAGTGTGTGATATAATATTCAGAGAATCTGCTTAAAAAAAGTAAAAATTGTCCTTATTTACCGATTCATCACTATTTCCCTTGATCGGTTTTCCACTTGCTTGCAACACAAGACATGTTCTTCCATACTGAATCTGTTTTCTTTGAACAGATTCCTTAAGAACTCATCGGAGAAGTAGAAAGCTCGCTGGCAACAGAAGTAAGATGCTATAAAAGCTGGCTAATGGCTTCCAAACCTTATATGAAACATTAATTTGAACGAGGAAAGAAAAAAAAAAAAAAAAAACTTACAGTGCCATCACCTCTAACATAGAAGTTTTCACAGATCTTCTGTTCCTTGCCTGAGAACCTTTCCTGTAATACAACATTAGGACATAAGGGTAAGCAGCATTGCAAAAAACACATTGTTGTTATTGAGTAAAACAATTGATCTTACTGAAGAATTAATATTACTTCCCTTATTGTCTAGCCTTTGCAGGGTGAGACGGTGACAGTGAGAAACAAAAAAGTTGCAGTGTGATTATCATTTATTATTAAGAACATGTTTGTCTAAGCTTAAAAGTAAGTTAACATTATGTTCAAGTTATTTTTTTCCCCAAACATTGTTTGGATAAGTAAAAGCTCCTAAATTGGAGCTTTGACATTGCATGAAACATTAGGTAGACAAAACTCGAGCCGTGTAATGATCACCCCACATGTAATAAACTAAAGTTAAAACCTGAAGCAAAAATCTAAAATGAATTTGCACATACCAGAATTTATCCCAGCATGGACATTAAGGCCATATGAATTATGATGTGAATAATTAAAGACTGTAAGCATTAATATTTATTGCACAGAGAAGTTAAAATAATAATTGCTTATGGCACCATGTTGAAAAAGTAATTTTGACATAGTTGCAACAGTATCCAACCTGAGCAAGATCGCCAGTTGCATAATCACGGAACAATACAAAACCATCTGGCTGTATAGGGAAAAAAATTAGGATACACATTGAACAAATTCAAATTTCGCATGAAGCTCAATAGTAAAAAGAAATTCATTATGGCATAAAATCATCACTCACCTTCAGAATTTTTCTGATGTTCTGAACCACTATAGGCATTTTCTCGGGGGATACTGCAGATAAAACAAATACCTACTTAACATGTCAGCCAGTGTGATAGGTAAAATAGATACTTGGTTATCATACAACTAAAATAATCAAAAATCTATGGAAAAAATTAGATTTGAACAGTGTAACTTTAAAATAATATAATATGAATAACTTTTCAAATATAGCACCAACTAAATCAAAGCATAACTCATTGGTAATACCATGGTCACAATGTCAACTGAGGAAGGAGAAATATGTTGGCTTAGGTCATCAACAGTCAGATCACAGACAAATGCATTAACCCTGTCCTCCATGAAATCCTTGTGCATCTGAACAGTATTACGGAGGAAGTTAAAATCGTGTCTATGAATTAAGATACTATCGTATTCAGTATTGTGTACCAAACATACTCTAAATGCTGAAACGTTTTTTAAAACATTATCCTCATTCCATCTTGTAAACTATGTGCTTCATGTGCTATATTGGAGTAGGATTTAGGAAACACTCGAAGTAAAAGATTTATTTATATAACTATTTAATAGATTATCATCATTTCAAAAACACACAACAGCAAACAAGAAATCTAACCTTAACCAAGTTCACTGCACGTGGTGAAAAATCACAGGCATGTATAAATATATCTGGGTATGCTGCAAGCAGAGGAAAGATAGTATTTCCAGCTCCGCATCCAACCTGGTAATTAAGAATGCGCATGATATCCCTTTTTAGAGAGCAACCAATAAAGAAAGCAGTTTAAATGCCTTGGAACTATGATAATTTTTAATTTTAAATGTGAGCTTAACATGTGCAGGCAAATTAATTACTTGCACCAGAACAGAGGCGAACAAAATTAATCAACCAAATTACAAAAACTGAGAAAATAGGATTACCTCTAGAATGACTTTTCTTCCTGCTCCCTATAAGGATTGAGTTGTGTAATTAGGAAATTTAACCAACTAATTTACCAAAAACTGTAAGCAAAAGAAAATTTTCTCTGTACTCACAGAGAAGTAGTTCCCCCATTCTTTATCCAAGTAATGTCGGTCTTTAAAGAACTGAGAAAAAGGGACAATACTGCACCAATTACTGCCACTGTATTAATTATTAATAGCAATAAAAAGAGAGAAAAAATAAGAATCCGCAGTCGCCAGGAATTCTTATAAATATATGGTCCACGAACAAATAAATCCCAGTATAGCAGTGACAGTGTATACATCAACTAATAACGCACAACAGTTCAAGACTCAAATTCTTCAAAACATCGAATATTACATTTGCAATAGGACATTTCCCCCGTGTTCTTTATCTGTTCCATACACAACTTCAAAATTAACACCGAAGGAAGGATCACATCCTTTTCCACAGCAATATTTTTCTAAAATTATTAAATTTCTATGTCTCATTAGAGTTTTGGGGAACTAAAAGAAACTGACCTTATCTTGATGGCGTTTGTAGAATAAATCCCAATATTTCTTGGCATCTCTTTCATATTTCTCTGCAAACAGAATGCTCATTTAGTATTAACAAAGAAAGCAATGCAGCGGATTAGGAAAAATTAAAGAAAAAGCAAGGAGAAATTGACAGAGACCTCTCCAGAAGGAGGATATTTCACCAGTTGAGGTGGGATAAAGTTGTATCTTTGGTTGCGGCTGCTGATTTTCACTTACAGTTACTCCCACATCAGATTCGGATGCCATTGATCTCTGTCGTCTCTGTCACCAAAGTTGGATAAATACATGAAAACATCGAGGCTCAAGTTCAAGCATAGAACTTTCATTGAAAAGAGAATTGAAAAAACTATAATAAGGATTCACAAAATACTTAACACACTTCAGGGAACTCTTATGAAAGGGAAAGCAGCATTATTAGGTTTACACTGGAAAAGCTCAAAATATATCACCGCTTAAATTAAACTTAACCCAAGAATTGGGTAACATACTAATTGAGCAAGTTCTAGTGTTCGACCAAATCCCAATCTATAATCTCATAATGAAAAAATCCATTTTTCTTCCTGTAAAGAAAAAAAAATGGAACGTGACAATTAAATGTAAAAGTAAACGGATGCATAAATCAAGCAGCAGGAAAATAAAAGAATGCAAAACCAAAATCCAATCATAAATTAAAAGCGGATGTTTTGTATACATTATCCAGCCAAACATGCCATAAATGTAAAAATCATAAAGATATAAGCAAACTGAAGCCAAACCTTTGAATGTTTCTTGACAAAGATACAAGATATCAACGAATTGCTTTGTCAAGTGCCCAAATCAAGCTCGTATTTTCCACTGTTTCTCCAGTTTTCAAGTCACTGTTCTGTTGCTACAAAGAGGCATTAAACTGATGAAACTTGTGTTAGGGTTCTTCGGCCGAACTTGTTTATAACTTTTTTAAGTTTTTATAGGAAAAATGACAGCACGGGTATCAAACTTTTATTGCAGAAAACACCTTAACCTTCCATTTTTGTGTCCATAGTCCTAAACCTTTAATTTCCATTACAATCGGGTTCCATTTGACAGATTCCATCCACTCATCCATTAGTCGACCCTTAAATTAAATGTTTGATTCAAATTGACAAATCAAATAAGAGGTAAAATAGTCAAATTACATTTTCTTCCGTGAAAACTTTAAAATAAAATAAAAAAGAATTTCATTTTTTCCAACCAAAACCCCTACCCCATCCCGTCCTATCCTACCATACCCTCAGGGCCGGTCCTGAGGCGAGGCGGATGAGGCCCGCGCCTCAGCCCCAAACCTGGAAGTGCCCTCATTTTTTGGCCCCCTGTTTTTTTTTTTTTTTCGTTGTGATCCATAACCAGTGGACCGTAATTTTTGGCCCACTATTGTAATAGTAAAACGAATGGCTCGCTGGCTCTGTATCTCCTTCCCCTTCTAGTTTCTACAATACGATCAGAACCTACCTCAAGTCCCCAACATGCGCGCCGAAGTCGTCTCCTATCTCCGGCGTCGTCTCTCCACTTTCCTTCCCTTTGTTTTTCTTCTCTTCTTTCCTTTCACTCCCTTCAAATTTCGAAGGCTTCACTATTTCAGAACCCTAACCGCGTGTCCGTTCGCTCTTCGAAGTCGGCTAGTTCAATTTCTGAGCAGGTCGAAGTCCGAACCGATTATGATTTCTGACTCTCCGAGCAGGTAATTTTCTTTATTAAGGTTTTCATACAGTGATTTTGACTCTCAAGTAATATTCCCTTCTAAATTAATTTTGACTAAATAAACTTTTCGACTTAAAAAGCAATGTTTTTGAATAATTCAAAATAGCAGCATGTTACACATTCAAAATCAAAATCAAAATCAAAGCAGATTTTGATTTTTCAAATTTTAGTTTTTTAAATATACCAATTTTTCTCATATAAAAATCTCATTGACATTTTAATTTGTACATAGTTCCTTAAGTTTCTGTATATACCCGCTCACACTCTTTGTCGTATGTTTTCTTCCATTATTATTGGTAATTGAATTTTCAAGATTATTGGAAATCGACAACTTAAACCAATTTCTCGATAGTTCAAGTAATCTTTAAAATAAATATTTTCTTCATGATTTTATTGATCTAATGTACCAATTCCACTTATTGTTTGTGGTGCAAAGATAAATGCTATTGACGAAGAGGAGGAACATGAAGTAAAAACTTCTTGGCTTCTTGCTAATGTTTTCACCTAAAGGGAGTATCTTCCGACTTCTAGACTTCTAGTGGGCTATGAAACTCAATTTTACATTTTCTATTGTTTATAGACAGTTAATTTACTTGAGATATATTTTGATCTGTTTCAACATTTCAATGTGAATTTGGGTTCTTAAATCTTTTATCGAGAACTCTTCAGAACGGGAGAATCTTAAGTCTATGGAACTTGGAAGAGTCGTTTTTCATTTATCTGGATTAAGCTGAAGTTGGGTGCGAAATAAAGCTCAGGCTTTTGAAAGTTTTAACCTTTTATTAATTAAAAAGGGTAAATTTCATAGCTTAAGACTTTGTATTGGTGTCGTGATTAATGTAAAATTTTGATTTCAGGCTTGTGAGATGTGACGGTGGGATTCTGAAGGGTGTGATTTCATAATTTTTATCAAAAATTTACTTCTCAAGTAAGTAATGGCTTGCCCTAACTTGATATTGGATATATTGAAAATGTTTGAAGCCTTGTCGGCTTATATAATTGTGACATTGTCAGCTTATATAAATGGTTATTGTAGCCTGTAGAATCAATTGCACAAGCGCACGTAGTAATTATATTGAAAACAGTAAGGTGAATAGTATTTAACTGATTGTTTGAACTCTTGTTGGTTTTATTAGTTTATAATATAAATCTTTTGTTCTTTATATTTATTTGTTGTTCTACTGTTCAGTTTTAAGTTAGCAATAAGTTACATAATACACTGTTGGATTTTGCATTTACGTTGATTTCGGAGGGCCCAATTTTCGGAGTTCGCCTCGGGTCCCGAAAATCACAAGACCGGCCATGCATACCCTACCCTATCCTATCCTACCCTACTCTGCCCAAAATAAAAAATCACAACCTAACTCATTTATTTCAGATTAAAATATGATTTTAATCTAAATCAAAGTTAAACAATATTAACCACATCTTTCTTGTGTCTCACAATTTTTCAATCACACATTTCAAAAACTTCTATCACGATCTGCTAAAAATCTAATTTTAATCACCATCAAACATCCACCGAGAAAAAAGTGAAGAATGTGGAAATTTGAGATTTCTCTTCATCTGTTTGTCAAAATCCCAACCAAGTCCAGTAATTATGAGCCACTTTAAGATTTCTAAAATCTCAGAATTCATCAACATTCCAGAAACTCACAACTATTTCTACATCAAACCAATCAATCTCTGCCATTTACTGGCACCGCAAGAGCAAAATCTTCTGCTGGGACTCCATTTCTAATATGTTATTACTGCTAATGTCCACATGGTAGCCATCGTCTTGAAATGAATTGTCATAAGCAGTATTAATTTTTGAATTCTCTAAAGTTAGTTGTGAAATTATCCCAAATTTGAGTTATTGTATGAATATTCCTTGTGCTTATCAAAATTATTCGCCTGGAACCTGTATTAAGAACTTGGTGTAGTATTTATAGGAGTTTGAGTTCCCAAGGTTGAGATGGAAGAAGAGGGAGATGATGTTTTTGAAGAATTTTGTTCCATTTTTTCAAGCGATCTTGGAACCCAAAACATTCAGATTGCTTCATGAAATTCATACAAAGTAAATCCCAAATTTTCACGTTCTTCACTTTTTCTTAACTGGATTGTAATTTTTGATTTTGGGGTGGGAGTGAGGGGTTTGGGGAAGATGAAGTTCATTTTCTTTTTGTTTTTATTTTATTTTAAAGTGTCTAGGGAAGAAAATATAATTTGACCATTTACCTCTTATTTAGTGCTTGTTTGTCTCCCATTTTGAGAGAAGAAATAAAATTTTGAATAATATTTTTTTGAGAATGTGTGGTTGAAAAGTAAAATAATTTTATTGATTTGTGTGTAGAATATTTTATTGGGTGAATGTGTGGTGGAGAATCTTACTGTAGCAAACAATGTTTTAGATTAATAGTAAACAAACATGAACTTTATTTTTATCTATACTTCACAAAATTTACTCATTATCCATAATGTTGTGTAATCTTACCGAGGTTACAATCACAGTTTAGGTGACACTAGATGATATGTTAAGNTTTGATAAAATGGATGACAAATATTGACATAATTAGTCAATTTGAGTCAAACATTTAATTCCAACTTCCATATAAAATAAGAGCCTATCAAACACGCCTAAAAGTTGATCAACGGATAAGTTGATGAAATCTGACTAAAATGGAAGTTAGAGATTTGGGATTATGGCTGCAAAAATAAAAGATTAAAGTGTATTTTGCAGCAAAATAAAAGGTTTTGAGACTTTCGCTGCAATGTTCCCCTTTTATATTATTTTTTTAAATGACATTTTGAAATAATACCATAATAAAATATTAGAATACTTTATTTATTATAATAACAATTTAAAATAATTAATTGTTTAACAGATCATATCGGAAATAGTACTAATAATTGTATCGTAGGTCCGAATCTTTCAAAAATATATAGATTTTATTCAAACTTTTGATTTATAGCAATATTGGTCCCCAAACCTTTTAAACTTGTGCGGCAAATGGATCCTTGAACGGTTTTCGTTCAAACACTTGTTAGTGATAAAAAATCAGTGTTTAACCATAATTTGACCCATTTTAGAAGGGGCAAAAGAACTTTTGACCAATTTAGCCAATTTAAAATGATGAATTATGGTCAAACAACAAATTTTGTTCAACTAAAGAAATTCGGATGAAAGTCGTCCCAATGCACTTTTGCTCCACTAATTTGAAAGATTTGGCTAAAATTTGCACATTTTTGGAAAGATTAGAAACCTTCACTACAAGTAACCCTAAAATAATAATCAAAGCCCATGTTTGACACACATTCTTTTAAAATATATTTTTTCAAAACTTATTTTCAACCACACATTTTTCAATAAAATAATATTTTTCATACATCAATAATTTTTCCTTACTTTTTAACCATATATTTTCTATCATATCACTATTTAAAATACATTATTTTCTCAATAATGTCCATCAAATATCGTCATTGATTTATTGATTATGTTTGATAAAAAGTTATTTCAAATTCATTTTCAACCAAAAAAATTCGAGCATGAAGGCAAAGATTACCCAAAAATAATAATAATAATAAGGTTATCAAATTTCCTTTCAAGGGAAATGCTTATTACAAATTTACACTCATAAAACAAATGTTTACCCAACTATAAAAAGAATACTAGACATTACATTTTCACTCCTCTCAACAAGATCCAAGACTCCAACTGATCCTTAAAGCATCACCAGAGCTACTTCCCAACCCCAAAGAATAGCAAGGAAGGAAGGAGAATTATAGTTATACACTCCACCTGATGGGATGAGAGGTTGCAGTTGAGGATCCCATTTTCTGAGCATGTTAATCTGCATTTTATACAGTAACTTTTAAATATCTTCATTTGTCGTCAAACTTCTCCTCCTTTTGTGGGCCAATATTGATTTGTACATTTTCCTCCAGGCTAGCTCAACACCATTTTCCACTTAAGGCAGATTACCATTCTCTATCCAACTATTGGCCTCCACAATATCAACAGTTTTGGTAGTTCTCTTGGGGGAGAGATTGCTAATAGGTGGCCAATACCATCAAACAAGTGCTCGGCATCTATGATCAAAGTATTTCCATCAGGGTAACAATGACCAAAGCATGCAGAAGAACGCGGGAAAGCCATCTGAAAAGAATACACAAGGAGTCAAAACTGTCGTTTATGGCGAAAATTGGAGCTAACCTCTACGAATGCTTGGCAATGGAAGAGTACAGGTTCATTGTTTTTTAGCATCCTGGTATGGTGGTATTGTTATTTGGAGTCAGAAACAGCCTGCAATCCCTTAACTAGTTCTTGAGCAAGCAGGTATTTCAAACTCAGAGGAGCACAAGCTCGTAGTTCATTCAGTGTTGCAGATGCGCCTCAAGCACAAGCTGAAAAGTACAGTGGATACCGAATTATTGGCCATCAACCGAGGAAATGCATAAAAATTAAATAAAACTGATACAATTTGCAACAACTGAAATCTAGTAAAAAACTTGCATACATACAAATACATTTCCATAAATTTTACCATTAATGAAAATGGTGAGAGGAGGATGCTCTGTAAGATTTGGAGGAGTAACATCATCCGAACTTTGTTCACCCAAACTATTGGTGGGTAATCCAACAGCTGATAATGGGACCCAACGTTGAGAATCCAAGACTGACTGGAGTGAATGAAGGCATACGTGTGAGAAATCGTATAAGGGAACGATAAGATTAGATGCTGACAGTCCAAATGCAATGCATTTGCCAAACTGACCAAGAAGGGAATGATAATCTTTATTTGAGAAACAGAAAATATTAAACTCAGTACGTTGAAATTAATCGTTGGCCACCATACATAAAATTCTCAACAGCTGTGCTCATATTCTTTGAGAATAAATTAATGACTGCTCTGTGACAAAATAAAAACTGTAACTCCACGAAGATTTTATAGAACAAAATTGTTGATTCTATATGATATATTTTAGTAATTTTGGAAAGTTGAGGGATTGAAGTGAAATAGTATTAAATTCAATTTTAATTGAGCCAAATAATTAGATTTTGATAGAGCAAAAATAAGTATATCAATATAAGGTTTGTTTTATAATTCTTATTAAATGACGTATTATGGACTCGACAAAAAGTTAATTCGAATAAGCAGTGCCTAAGTTATTGAAGTTTAAAGAAGCTATCAATAATTTTTATCCTTTCGAGTTTCTCTCCCATCCCGGGAGAGTTGAAGAGAAATCACGATTTATTTTTTTGTTGATTTTTATTAATTATGTTTTTATTATTATTAGGCTTGTATTAGCGAGTTAGCCCAAGCCCTTCAAGTTAATTTCTTTTTTTTTTCTTTTTACTATTTATTGAGTTTTTCATTATTGTTGAATTAGTTAATTATTGAATGAAAATTATAATTGGCGGCTGCCACGTTTCTTCTTCTCCTTTCTTTCACGGTTTCTTTCCCCTCTTTCTTCTACTCATTCTCTTGTCCCTGCAATTCTACTTCTTCTATTGATTCTACATCAATTAGTACTGAGAATTCTCAGTTAGCTTATGATAGGGGCATGATACTGGATATTTTTTTGAAGAATATTTTCTATTATTGCAATTAACAGCAATGTCTCAGAATTTGTGAAGAAATTTAGAATCTTAGGATGTTAAAGTGCAATGGATATTGAATTTTCTCAACCATAGAGGCTGGTTCCAGTTTAATTAAAGTGTCCTTTAGAACAAATAACCAACAAGATAGTACATTTCAGCTATAAAAAATTTGGTCAAGAACATATATTAAATCAAACATTTTAGCTGATGAACATGCAAATTTAAATTTAGCCAACATTCATTGCCTTGTATCGAGATTTGTTTTTGACTTTATACCAAACAGATTATCATTGTCTCAATGATACCATTCAGATTATTATATGTGATTTATACTAGAGATAAATAATTCAATTCTTTTCAATTTGTTGACATATTATGAGAAAGACCCTGATTTCGTTCATTCCGAGGTTGACTAGGGTTCTGAGGAAGATAATTTGTTGTACGATTGCAATATGACAGATGGCATCGAAATTGAATCAGACATGAATCAGGTGGGAAATGAAGGAATAGTGACGCTTGTAGGGGAGGTGGAAGACGATGACTTGATGTATCCATCATCTGAGGAGTTATTATTGGATTTTTGATGGACTGATTTTGTAAACATCAATGTGGATTAGGGATTTATATTTTATTGTGTTCTTTTGTTGTAAACTTCTGATGACCGTTGTGAACAAGGATGTTAATATTTTGGTGGTACAATGGTCTATGATTCTGTACAGTTTTTTTTTCATCTGTTGGATAGTAAGAGTTTAATTCCAGTCGACACAAGTAAAGTAATTTATCTTCCTCAATTGGATATCTGAAATGCAAGACTTCGTTCTTTGATGTGGAATGAAGTATGCAGATGATTGACTACATAATTAGACTTTAATTGCTGTCAATCATTTTTATGATGAACTTTATAATAGTGCAGATACTGCTGTCCTCTCCTTCACACGCACACACACAAACTCAATCATTTTTTGTTCTCTTATTTAAAGAAAAAGATCTTGACAGGAGCTTAAAATGTCTTCACAATCACTGCTCTTAATCCATTAAGCAAATTCAAAATCAGAATTTGCACAACAAAAGTCTTTGACGCAGTCACATAGTTGGAACAAATTCACGGAACTTTTCCCTTTCCTTTCCCATTATCCTCCATAGCACATTTTCCCTTGCAAATGGTTATGTTGAAGGATATCTTGATGTCTTCATCTTTACACTTGAAATTACCACAAGCTCTAGTACGGCATAAGAACAACCACCCTATATTTCTCTACTTCCATATATTTCCCGAAGCCCTAGCCACATTGCAAGAATCAAATCTTGAACAGTTCTACATTCATCAGAAATTCTTAAAAAAGCTATTCCACCCAATTCACTGAATAAGGCACCTACAAGCGTTTTCACTAATTATATAGATTCTCTCCTCCTAATTTCATAACAGCACAGACGATTGACAAGGGGATAACTCTATTGTTTATGCATAATTGTCTCATTAGGCATAAAAAGGACATCCATACAGCTCTATACTAGCGAAACACGAAAACGCGCACTTGCAAACACTTCAAAATCAAATTCCAACTATCTTTCAGAAATTTCCTAAAAAAATTCAAATATAAGAACTCGACCAAAAGATCCATCATCATATAGGCCTGTGCCAGGCCATCTATATTCTAAGTCTCGACACAAAAAAAACCTCTTGGAATTGAGGCATCATATTTAGAACTGAAGGCATAGAATTGGTTTTAACATGTCCCAATTCGGAGACCCCATAATTGGGATTACCTTTACCATGCACCGAATTGGTTGCGTTTGGGTGATTTCCTCCTTCGCAAATCGAATTTGGTTTTGAAATTTGGGTTAGTTCCAGCCTTCGATCGAATTTGGGTAGTGCAAATCGAATTCTAGGGTTCTTCCAGGATTCGATTTGGGTGGGAGTTTAGGGATCGTCTGTGAAGAAGTAGTGTTTGCACCAGATGAAAATCGACTTTTTTCCACAGAACGATTCTTCACGTGGCAAGATGAAGACGCACACTAGGGATTCCGTCCTATCACATCAGAAGCCATACAAACGGTGTTGGAATTAATTGATTATTGGATTGGGTTAAATCATTAAATAAGAATATGATATTTAATGATGTGGGCCAATGCAATTAATTTGGGTGAATTGGAAAAGTCTCCAATATAGGCCCATAAGTTGGTAAGCACATTTTAAGTGTCTTATATATGGTAAGGAATCCAACATCGAAAGTTTACAAGAAAATAGACTTGTTTATATAGTGGGATGTGTGAATAAGTTATAATTTAATTAGTGATATACACCTTAGCTAACTTTGGCTAGCCAAAGGCTAGCAAACTAGCCACTACAAGAGTGGTGCTTCGCACCACTCGCGCCGCGCCACGCCCGGACCCGGACCCGACCACGGTCACGGTCCCGGTCCCGGTCCCGATCCCGACCCGCGCACGTCGCAAAGTTCGCATTGGGCGCTTTAGAGGCGCACTTTGCACTTAGCACGTACGCATCGTCGCGAGGAGCTGAGGAGCCTTAAAGTTTTCGAAAATGGACTCATGGTTCGATGACATGGCAATGAGAGGCTCAATGAGTTGGCATCCTAGGTGGCACACACGTCAAAGGTTACGTCACTTCGTCCTGCATGGCGGCTGGTTCAGCTGGACGTACGCATGGCGTCTGCATGGCTGGTGACTATTCAGAATAAAGTTAATAGGTATGATGGTTTAATCTGGACCGTCGATCATGAAATGGTGCGATCCAATGGCTAAAATGTATCAGACCAAGTGGTGCACCTGTTCATGAAATGTCACACACCCATTCAAAGAGACACTTCAATCTCTATAAATAGAGAACTCCAAATTCGTTTTGGGTACACCAAATCAATTACAAAATATTATTGATTTCTAAAATTCCTCTCTCTCCAAATTCTGTTCTCATATATCTTTCAAATAAATTCGTCGTTATTCCGTTCGAGTAAGATCAATTTTTGGTTCGACCGACAAGGTTGGTATTGTGCAGTATCTACTTTGGAAGGAGCGTTGTATCTTGGGAGACAGACGTCCATAATCCCGTTTGCACTTAATTGGGGGGCGAAATCTGTCTTAAGGAGATTTGCTTTGGCATACCTCGCTTCATCTTCATCTTCTTCTTTCCTTTTTCTTTTTGTTTATTTGTTCTTTCGATTGAGTTAGTCGTCTACACGACAACAATCTTAAGACAGATTCTTTTTCTCTTTCTTATTTTTCTATTGATTATTTTTCTGTAATTGTGGTTTTACAGAAAAATGACTAGTACTATTGAAAATAATACTAGTGCTGTGATTGCACCAAATGTTGGTTCAAATCAATTTGTCATGCCACCGGCTTCGCAACATGAGAAACCGGAAAAATTCAATGGCACTGATTTCAAGCGTTGGCAACAGAAGATGTTGTTCTATTTGACAACATTGAACTTGGTAAAGTTTCTGCGTGAAGAATGTCCCGCACAAACATCGGAGAATGCTACTGATAAAAATACTCAGTTAGCCATTGAAGCATGGAAACATGCAGATTTCTTATGCCGTAATTATATTCTCAATGGATTGGATAACACCTTATATAGTGTGTATAGTAACTACAAGACGGCTAAGGAATTGTGGGAGTCTCTTGACAAAAAATACAAGACAGAAGATGCCGGAACGAAGAAATTCATTGTTGGCAAATTTCTGGATTTCAAGATGACTGATTCAAAGACCGTAATGAGTCAGGTTCAAGAGATACAAGTTATACTTCATGATATTGAAGCTGAAGGAATGACTTTGAGTGAATCTTTCCAGATTGCTGCTATGATCGAGAAACTGCCTCCACTATGGAAAGATTTCAAAAACTATCTCAAGCATAAACGCAAAGAGATGACGATGGAGGATCTTATTGTTCGACTTCGCATTGAAGAAGACAACCGGGCTGCAGAAAAGAAGAATAATGTACGCAACATGGAAGCAAAGGCTAACATGGTGGAAGACTCGGGGTCTAAGAACAAGAAAAGGAAGCGTTCTGGCTCATCTATTGACAAAGAAAAGGTCAACAATGCAAAACGGTTCAAAGGAAACTGTTATATTTGCGGGAAGCCGGGACATCGAGCTAAAGATTGTCGAAGCAAAAAGAAGGATACACAGAAAAAGAAATCGCCCCAAGCCAATATTACCGAAGTGGATTATATGTCTACAGATGTTGCAGACATCAACCTATCTGCTGTTGTTTGCGAAGTTAACTTGGTATCTAATGCCAAAGACTGGTGGTTGGACACAGGAGCCACTCGTCACATCTGTGCTGATAAGGGTCTATTCGCTGAATATAAGACCTTGAATCATAATGAATGTCTTTACATGGGCAATTCTACAACTTCGAAAATTGAAGGGATTGGAAAGGTTATTCTGAAATTCACATCGGGAAAGGAACTGACGCTGAATGAAGTTGTACATGTGCCAGATATCAGAAATAATTTGATTTCGGGAGCTATTCTTAGTAAGAAAGGATTTAAAATGATGTTTGAATCTGATAGATTTGTACTTACTAAGGGAGGCATGTATGTTGGGAAGGGTTATTTACTTGACGGTCTATTTAAGGCCAATGCTGTTGTAGTGGACAAAAAATCCACATATTTGTATCCACAAGTTATTAATAAAACTAATACTTCTGTTTACTTGCTTGAATCTTCAAATTTATGGCATAGCCGATTAGGACATGTAAATCGTGCTTCCTTAAGAAAACTTGTAGGTTTAGGTCTTATACCTAAACTTGAATCCGAAGATAAACATAAATGTGAAATTTGTGTTGAAGCAAAATTTGCTAAAAAACCTTTTAACTCAATTGAAAGGAGTAGTGAACCATTATGTTTAATACATAGCGACATTTGTGATCTAAAATTTGTACAAACTCGAGGTGGTAAAAAATATTTTATCACGTTTATTGATGATCACAGTAGGTATTGCCATGTTTATTTATTAAGTAGCAAAGACGAGGCATTGAATGCATTTGTTACTTACAAAAACGAAGTTGAAAATCAACTTGGAAAAACAATTAAGGTATTAAGATCCGATAGAGGCGGCGAATATGATTCGTCCATGTTTAATGAATTATGTGCTAAGTTTGGTATTATTCACCAAACAACAGCCCCTTATACTCCTCAACAAAATGGGATTGCTGAGAGAAAGAATAGAACTTTAAAAGACATGGTTAATGCTATGCTTATAAGTTCTGGATTACCACAAAACTTGTGGGGGGAAGCAGTGCTAACTGCTAACTTTATTCTAAATAGAGTTCCTCACAAGAAAACTGGTTCGATACCTTATGACATATGGAAAGGTAGAATGCCTTCCTACAAATACTTAAAAGTGTGGGGGTGCCTAGCTAAAGTAGCTATTCCACCTCCCAAAAGGATTAAGTTAGGTCCAAAAACTATTGATTGCATTTTTATCGGATATGCAATAAATAGTAGTGCGTACAGATTTCTTGTGCATAAATCTGATATAAGTGACATTCATGTCAATACTATTATTGAATCTAGAGATGCTGAATTCTTTGAAAATGTGTTCCCTAATAAAAGAAATATTCTTGAGAATATTCAAAAGAGAACACGAGATAATGCTTTTGAAAACAATATAGAACCTGAACCAAGAAGGAGTAAAAGAGCAAAGATTGCTAAATCCTTTGGTCCAGATTTTATATCCTTCATGATTGAGAAAGAGCCTCAAACATTTAAAGAAGCTATGACTAGTCCAGAATCTGTATTCTGGAAGGAAGCTATAAATAGTGAAATTGAATCCATTATGAGTAACAATACTTGGCAATTGATTGATCTTCCTAAGGGAACTAAACCAATAGGATGCAAATGGATTTTTAAACGAAAGTTAAGATCCGATGGTTCAATTGACAAATACAAGGCTCGACTGGTTGCAAAAGGATATCGTCAAAAAGAAGGGATTGATTTCTTTGACACATATTCTCCAGTAACAAGAATTACTTCTATTCGGATTTTAATTGCTATAGCAGCCTTGTATAATTTAGAGATACATCAAATGGATGTTAAGACTGCATTTCTGAATGGGGAATTAAACGAAGAAATATATATGGAACAACCAGAAGGTTTCATAGTGAAAGGACAAGAGAACAAAGTTTGCAAACTTGTTAAGTCCTTATACGGTTTGAAGCAAGCTCCTAAACAATGGCACGAAAAGTTTGACAGCATCATGATTAGGAATGGATTCATCATAAATTCATGTGACAAATGCGTATATTCGAAAAAATTCGAAAATGCATACGTACTCGTCTGTTTATATGTTGATGACATGCTTATATTAGGGACTAATATAGAAGTCATCAATAGAACAAAGACTGTACTTACCAATAACTTTGACATGAAAGATATGGGTAAAGCAGACGTGATTCTAGGAATGAAGATATCTAGAACATCGGATGGAATATTCTTGTCTCAAACCCATTATGTTGATAAAATAATTGAGAGGTTTAAGACTCATAATATTAAAGAGACGAGTAACCCATTTCTTCCTCATATAGTTCTTCACAAGAATAGTGGAAATGGAAAACAACAGTTAGAATATTCCCAAATTATTGGGAGTTTAATGTACTTAATGAATTGTACAAGACCTGATATAGCTTACTCGGTAAGTAAGCTAAGTCGTTACACAAGTAACCCAAGTAATCAACACTGGGATGCATTACTTAGAGTTTTGGGATACTTGAAACGGACTAGAGAGTATTCATTAAGCTATGGACAATATCCTCCAGTAATTGAAGGATATAGTGATGCCAATTGGATATCAGATACAGACGAGTCAAAGTCTACCAGTGGCTATGTATTTACTCTCGGTGGTGGCGCTATATCATGGAAATCTTCTAAACAAACGTGCATAGCTCGATCTACTATGGAATCTGAGTTTATTGCTTTAGATAAAGCAGGAGAAGAAGCAGAATGGTTAAGACATTTTGTAGAAGATATTCCTATATGGCCAAAGCCTGTACCGGCTATTTGTATTCATTGCGATAACCAAGCAACAATAGCCAGGGCTGAAAATTTTGTGTATAACGGTAAGTCGAGACATATACGTCGTAGACATAACACCGTTCGACAGTTGCTCTCAAATGGAACAATATCTATTGATTTTGTTAAGTCAAAAGAAAACCTAGCGGATCCGTTTACTAAAGGGTTATCTAGAGAGCGTATAGATTGTGCATCGAGGGAAATGGGTTTAAAGCCTAAAACC
The DNA here is from genome assembly GCA_903798255.1 of Fraxinus quadrangulata. NCBI lineage: Eukaryota > Viridiplantae > Streptophyta > Magnoliopsida > Lamiales > Oleaceae > Fraxinus > Fraxinus quadrangulata. The sequence goes on from CAIGRB010118940.1 coordinate 51,132, forward strand.
CAATGAGTCATCTTAGTGGAAACCTAACCTGGCAACTGGAGATCCCACGGACTGGGTTCAATAGGAAAACTAATTATGAATGACTCGATAAGAAGCACTTAGGAGTTTAACTCCTTCCCATTTCTATGATGCAAAAAGTGCTGCGTACGAAGATTATGAAGGATAAGCTTTGCTTTTAATGATGACTATAAATAGTACAAGTGAACTCTTTATAGAACATCACCTATGTTAGTGTGAACTTGGCCGGTTCTATGAGAATTTACTTAGGCGAATTCTCTAAAGCACTCGCAGAACCCAAGTAGTTCAGGGCCGAAATAATGAACACAATAGAGAACCAAATTTTGATATGAGAGATAATGTGTTTGGTCTATTGTCTAAGCTTGCAATAACGGTTGACAGTTCAAAACGATGCGTTCACTGATCAACCAAGTGAGTTCGATAGATTCTTACTAAAGAAGGTTCAAAGCGAAAACTACCTATCTTGATGCGTTATCTTTCAAATAGTACTCTTCTTCCGTCTTCCTTGATTTGAGTCGACTTCTTCCATTCATGTGGGGGATTGTTGGAATTAATTGATTATTGGATTGGGTTAAATCATTAAATAAGAATATGATATTTAATGATGTGGGCCATTGCAATTAATTTGGGTGAATTGGAAAAGTCTCCAATATAGGCCCATAAGTTGGTAAGCCCATTTTAAGTGTCTTATATATGGTAAGGAATCCCACATCGAAAGTTTACAAGAAAATAGACTTGTTTATATAGTGGGATGTGTGAATAAGTTATAATTTAATTAGTGATATACACCTTAGCTAACTTTGGCTAGCCAAAGGCTAGCAAACTAGCCACTACAAGAGTGGTGCTTCGCACCACTCGCGCCGCGCCACGCCCGGACCCGGACCCGACCACGGTCACGGTCCCGACCCCGGTCCCGGTCCCGGTCCCGACCCGCGCACGTCGCAAAGTTCGCATTGGGCGCTTTAGAGGCGCACTTTGCACTTAGCACGTACGCATCGTCGCGAGGAGCTGAGGAGCCTTAAAGTTTTCGAAAATGGACTCATGGTTCGATGACATGGCAATGAGAGGCTCAATGAGTTGGCATCCTAGGTGGCACACACGTCAAAGGTTACGTCACTTCGTCCTGCATGGCGGCTGGTTCAGCTGGACGTACGCATGGCGTCTGCATGGCTGGTGACTATTCAGAATAAAGTTAATAGGTATGATGGTTTAATCTGGACCGTCGATCATGAAATGGTGCGATCCAATGGCTAAAATGTATCAGACCAAGTGGTGCACCTGTTCATGAAATGTCACACACCCATTCAAAGAGACACTTCAATCTCTATAAATAGAGAACTCCAAATTCGTTTTGGGTACACCAAATCAATTACAAAATATTATTGATTTCTAAAATTCCTCTCTCTCCAAATTCTGTTCTCATATATCTTTCAAATAAATTCGTCGTTATTCCGTTCGAGTAAGATCAATTTTTGGTTCGACCGACAAGGTTGGTATTGTGCAGTATCTACTTTGGAAGGAGCGTTGTATCTTGGGAGACAGACATCCATAATCCCGTTTGCACTTAATTGGGGGGCGAAATCTGTCTTAAGGAGATTTGCTTGGCATACCTCGCTTCATCTTCATCTTCTTCTTTTCATTTTCTTTTTGTTTATTTGTTCTTTCGATTGAATTAGTCGTATAAACGACAACAAACGGTAGTGAGGAGTGATGGATTGAGTGGATTTCATGTAAGTTCAATGACCATTCACAGGAATAACTAAAGTTGAGTGACTCCAGGTTTTATGTTGAGTGATATTCATATTTTAGCATATTTTGGGGACTATATGCATAAATAACCAAACAAAGTTAATTACATTGTGTATCCTAAGGTTTTTGATATGGTATTTCGACACCCCTTATTCTCTGATATATACAATTAACACCTTTATTTGGTAGAATTTTCCACCAGGATAGAGACTTGCTCCTTTTTAAAACCATTTGAGATCAACATGACACTAAAGGAATATATTGAGACCGACACTGCAATTTTACCGACGAAAATGTTCATCACAAAACCCGCAAACTAGCGAGCTTCGATTTGTTGACAGATTGAGTGAGGAATCACAAAATCAGAAGCATTGATTTCTCCTAAAAGAAATTATTATCAAAAGCAAATCGAGTCACTAGCAATTGAGAAAGATGTCGACAGTGTATGTATTGGAGCCGCCGACGAAGGGGAAGGTGATAATTACAACGTCGTATGGCCCGTTGGATATCGAGCTTTGGCCAAAAGAGGCGCCTAAGGCGGCCCGGAATTTCATCCAGCTCTGCCTCGAGGGTTACTATAACAACACAATATTCCACCGTGTCATCAAATCGTTCCTTGTACAGGGAGGTGACCCCACCGGCACAGGCGAAGGTACTGCAACTTGTGCTAATTTTTTTCTATATTTATGCATCATACATATTTACACGTGTGTCTGTGTGTATCCGCTTGCATTACGGAGTTCCGAAGTTCTGTACTCTGAATAATAATATAATGCAACTGTGTTTTAAGGGTTAATTGTGGTTTGGTTTAACATTTTATGGTTTTCTTCAGCAATATCAGTTCACTTATTAAGACAATGGATTAATACTAGAATTCTGAACTTGTTATTCTGGTGCTTTTGGTTGAAAGTGATACATTTTTTACAGGCATTAAGTATGAATATCTTTATGTGTGCATAATTAGTTTATTTTTGTTGGTATGGGCGAAGAAAAAATGTTGCATAAATTGTTTGATTTTGTGAGGTGTGGGGGTTGTAGAAGTAAAACTGAAAATTGAAAATCATGCCAGGTAAAAATTGAGGGAAAAAAAATATTTTCCTGGGGCCCAAGGGCGAGTTCATTTTTCTCCTGTAGTGCTGTCAAATGTATTTGTGAGTCTTCTTATCTGGTATCATGCAATGAAAAGAGTGGTCGTCTGGGCACACCGGCACAGTGTGCAGTATTGACTAAATATTTCTAATGCCTGTGTTCCATTGTCATTTGTATTCAGGGGGTGAAAGTATTTATGGTGAGGTATTTGCCGATGAATTCCATTCTCGTCTAAGATTCAAACACAGGGGTTTGGTTGCGTGTGCTGGTTCTGGCTCACCAAACTCAAATGGAAGCCAATTCTTCGTGACATTGGATCGTTGTGATTGGCTTGACAAGAAGCATACAATTTTTGGAAAAGTAATTACATTCATATTTATCAGGAACAAGACTTTGTTGGCTGTTTCTAAAGAATTCTTTAATTGCAATGTTGGAGTTGACATCACACAAATTTTTGTTTATAGGTAACTGGAGATTCAATATATAATCTCTTAAGGCTAGGTGAGGTAGAGGCCGATAAGGATGACCGGCCACTGGATCCGCCAAAAATATTATCAGTTGAGGTACTAAAGTTTCTGCTTGTGTCGGAATTTTTATACTTCAGTGTTTGTTTTCGTGGATATCTAGTCGCACTTCTCAATGTGAGAGAGTATATAAAGTAAAACACTGTTAATTTGCATAGGCACAGCCCATGTACAATGGAATTTTGTTCCATTTTGACGGAATCAACTGAAATTATCCTTTTTTGATACATTTGAAGTTAAATGTACCATAATATTAATAGGCTGTTCCCATTGGTTGTCATGTGTAGACAACGCATTGTGTTCTTTCTGTGGGTCTGTGACAATATGAATATGTCTGAAGTTTGGTATTGTTGCAGTACTTTTTTGTTATGCCCTTGTATTTCTTATTGTTGCCTGGCCATTTTTATTTGGTCTTATATCTCTTATGATAGAATAATACCTTGAGATTGCTGCCAAATTTTCTTCTTGGAACAATTTCCTAGGTATTATGGAATCCATTTGATGATATTGTACCAAGAGTAGCACCTGCAAAGTCTTTGCCTTCAACAGCAGATGGTGGAAAGAGAGATACAAAGCAGAAAGCAACTAAGTGAGTTCCTTCTGACTCAGCACTAGACACATTTGCTTGAACATTGAAACTTAATTCTTGCTGTAAAATTTAAATTATGTATGTTCTTTTTTGGTTTGTTGTGCAGAAAATTGAACTTGCTGTCATTTGGAGAAGAAGCTGAAGAAGAGGAGAAGGAACGGGCAGTTGTCAATACAAAGATAAAGAGCAGTCATGATGTGTTGGACGATCCCCGCCTCCTAAAGGATGAAAATCATGATAATAATTTGGTAACAATCCAATTTGTTAGTTTTGGTTTACTGTGATATACTATTTCTGTAGCATCATTACCTGAACAATATGATCATCTCATAGTGTAAAAGGACACAATGATAGAAGGAGATCCTAAGTTAAGATGGACTCATCTAAGTAATAAACTTCATTAGAATCAAATTATAATTGGAAAAGCATGTAATTCTTGACGCTTCATCTTTAAAAACTGTGTTCTTTTTCTTTCCTTGGCTATTGCATGCCATCTTTTAAAAACAAGGACCAACATATATAACATTTCTATTCTATCAACCCCTGAATGAACTAAATTTTCGTGAAAAAATATATTCAGTTTGTTGAAGAGAGAATTTTAGGTGGTCATATAGTAATGAAAACGAATATCAGACAAAGCAGAACAACAATTTTTTTTGTGCATGCTAATCTTGTATGCATTAGAGAGAATTATGTCATGATTCAATCAGTTGTATCATCCACTAAAATTGTCTGTCTAATTCATAAGTACATGGAAAAATTGAAGGTGAATGAATGCACACTCCAATTTACTTCACGAATAGATTCTTGCTTATGGTCATATTTTTAGGCTACGTTCTTGTAATGATAAGGATATGTGTAGGTCAAAAAAAAAGTTCCAAATTTCCATAGGTTGAAAGCAAGGCCTAGTGTGAGAAATGAAAGCAAGTCCGCTATAATTGTAAGTGGGAAACCGAGAATAGCAACAACTATAGCAATAATAACATACTCCCATTCTCCAAAGTTGTATGGCTGCCTGGGTTTCAAATAAAGAAAATAACATCCCCGAATGCTTCTTGTAAGCACGGCAAGTGAGACAGGACAGTAGTAAAAAAATCTCTTTGGATGAATTTCACCAAGAAAGGAGTATAACCTATTTTGCAATAGATCAACAAAGAAAGTGGAAGGACTTGGAGAAAACTCAAGATGACATTGCTCATGCTAGGATAATTTGGCTGCCAGAAAACTGTTAATGTACTTGGCAATCCAATTTAAGCCAAATGTCCATAACAAAGAACAAAGATAATTTCGAAACATGACAAAGTCTAGTGGGAATACTGGCTAATTAAATAAAGCAAAAAGAGGTGTTATATACTGTCCGGGATGCATATACTTCTAGTGTTCTTTTAAATGCAGAAAATTGTTAAATCAATATGCAGCTAATCTTTTATTTCTAGAGAGGCGTGTTTGTAGTCCTTTTGGAATCTACTACATTCGTACCATTTTAAAAGAGACTCATGTGCATCTTACAAGTGCTGCCTGTGTTTCAAATGCAAGACGACTCTGAAGGAACTTACTAATGCAGAATTCAGCCAATTCATCAATTAAAAGGGATGTGCAATTAACTGTCAGAGATGCTTTGAGCACAAAGAGGGAAGAACAATTGAAACAATCGCAAGCTGGATTGCCTGAATCCCTTGATCATAGTGATGAAGATGAAGCTAGTTTTGATGCAAGAATGCGTCAGCAGATACTGAGAAAACGCACGGAGCTTGGAGATTTGCCTACCAAGCAACAATTGCACAGGGGTGAGTTGAATTGAATTTTATGTCATTTTTTGAACTTGTGATATGAAAAAGAAGTCTCCTTTTGACTCAGTTCCCTTCCCTGCTGCATGCTCAGGAGTCCATTTAACTCTGGATATAATTTTGGTTTGATAGGATTAGCCTTCTTCAAGACTTGAACCAGCTTCCACTTTAATTTTCACTAAGCCATTAATAAGGCCAGGCCAGCCATGGTTATTTGTGTTCATCAGAGGCTGGCTCCCTCCCACTTTTTGTTTTTGAATTTTTAAACTCCACAAACTTGTTAATTTAATGCACAATAATACACTTCTTATTACTGATTTTAATTGTAGACATTCATATCAATGAGATCATCTTGGTTCTTTGGCTATGACCGTATTGACTATTTCATTTTGTTTTTTAACTGAGCATAGAAAGTCATGGCTGTGAAGAGCAAATATCAATTTTATAATCAATTTCATGATGACAAAAGTTTTTTATTGAATCACATCCTAGAGGTGTGCATAGAGCAACTTCATTTGACTGCTCAAGAGTGGTACATGTTCATGCTAAGAGGGAATACTAATAATAGAAAATGAAATGTAATCTAACATAAGTACCTATTTCTTCAGAGAAGATTAAATTAGTTGTATTTCAGACTTCCGTCTCTCTCTTTACTTTTGAAACTCACCAACCATGTGGATTGATTGAGTTCAAATTGTGTTGAGAGTCCACATTATGTAGATGTCTTATTCTGGGAAATAACACTTCAGCTATTTTATACGATACCTAGTTAATAAAATAAAATTCTGGAAACTTGTACTAGGCTGCTTTCACTGAAGTTCGTATGCTGGATGTGGTAATTCTGAGCTTCCTGTTCATCGTTGAAAATGGTAGGTTCTTGTTAATGGCTTGTGAATTGAAATAACTTAGCGGGGAAGTTATTCATTTGAGACACTACAATTGAGATTTGAGATGCAGATATACTTCCCTGTTATTCTTAATAAGTTCAAAACATTTAAAGGTATTATAACAGGTATCAAATTAATATCTGTGGCCAACTGTTACAGACTGTTCTAGAATAAAGAGAAGATAATAGTGTTAGCTATATTCCAAGTTCATTAAATGGAAACCTAGGCTGTTTACAAACCTCGTGAAGTGTACCAACAAATTTCTACCCATTTAATGAGGCAACATGCATTTCTGCAAGCAATCTATGACCAGTTCAAGGTAATGATCCCTCACTTTGCATTGCATCAGTTAAGCATTCTATATCAATTATACGATGCATCCATTGTAAACCATGATGCTACCATTGATAAGCGATCCCAATCTTTTTTGTACTTGAATGGCAAGCAAAATTGTCAAATGTGTCCCGATAATTGTTTAGAATTGTCTGGCACTCTAAAATATCTGGAACTGGCATGCTGCTCATAAGAGTATATGTTCCTAAGTTCCCTATCCTCTGTCTTAGGCATCTATGTGACGATACACGTAATTCTGATCATTTACACTTAAATTTGACTTGTGCAGAGCATGGAAGATCAGGGGATCGTGCAGCATCTCCACTAAGGTATAAGCCATACTATTTAGCATGATGATTTGTTGTTTATTGTCAATCAATATCTCGTGTGATCAAGATAGAACAGATGTTGCAAAATCCTTTCAATTCACATTGTACTGAGTTCTTATGTTTTTAACTACATTTATCATCTTCAGTTCATATGTATGGGCTATATTCATGCAACATGCAGATGTTGTGTATGAAATCAAATTAAGAATCATGCACTTCTAGTGTATATAACTATGTGCATGTTTGGCAAAGCTTAAATTATAATTTAAGTCAGTCAAATATACTTTTTTATCCACGTGTTCCGTAGGATCCACAATTACTGCTCTCTTATTATCCACTCATTTTGTAAGACCCACAACTTATAGTCACTTATAAGTGCTTCCAAGCATGCTCTATATTTTGTTGACTATGTGAGCGTGCTGCGTGTATCAACAAAAGATATGTATGTACTGATACTGCTCTGGAACAAGATCATATCATTGTTTGGGAGGACTTTTTACCACGAGCGTCTATGTACATTGTAGGCCTCTAACAACTTCACTCAACTTCACCTTGTCACCCTTCTTTGGCACTGGTTTCTCACGATGTACACACGTTCATTTCTGTGGATAGTTGTAGAAGATAGTTTACTGGATAGAAACTATAGGTAGTGGAATCAGATTTAAAGAGTCATTTCTGCCAAACTAATTGGTGCTTCCTTCAGTTAACTTCGGGAAATTTCACCTAGCATTGGTTTGAAAATTCAAATTTAAAGGCTATCTTTCCCCTCATTCAACTTTAACCAGTTTCAGTCAATAGTCGATGCTGAAAAGATGCAGCACTTAGCTTCTTCTCATTGTTTCCTGCGTTTGTGTATTATTATGTGTATGTGGTCAGGGGCATTCAAATTGATTAACCATTTTGATCAATATGTATGGGGAAAATGGATAATCGATATTAACTCGAGTGAAATGGTGTCTCTTCCATATTGCTCATTACTGGTGTGTGGTTTTATTTGATAGTCACAAAATTCTTCGAGTTATAGTTCCTTTAAGTTGCTAGCAAGTTTTTTGCCCTTTAAGTTGTTTGAAACTTTATGACATAAAGAAACTCTAGATTATAACAAAATTTTATGTTTACCAGGTCAGATGGCGAAAATCACGATGAACGACCAAAAGTGGATAAGTTGTTCTTGAAGAAAAAGGGAATAGGCTCAGAAGCCAGGGCTGAACGCATGGCTAATGCAGATGCAGACTTACAGTTGCTGGGGGAAGCGGAACGAGAAAGACGGCTGCAAAAGCAGAAGAGACGCAGGCGTCAAGGACAGGAAGATGAAGTATGCCCGAGAAATTAACACTTGATCTTATATCTTCTTCTCCCTTTCTGAAGACTTTTTTTGCGCTTTTCCCTGATGGAAAATGGCTGCAATTTTTTTAATTTTTAAATATTATAATGATTTTAGCTTAACTTACAATAATTGGGAAGTGACAGTTATTAGCAAGTGGGCCCTCCAGTACGGTGGTTGGGGGTAGGGAAACCTTGATCATGCCTTCTGTCGATAGGGAAAATATGAGAGAGGCGTGTCAGTAAAACACAGTTTACGACTTTACGTTTTGCAGAGAAGGTTCTCTTTGCATATTAATACTGCTTTACACTTTTAACTTTTGAAAGATGAAAAAAAATGAAACATGGTCCAGCTGACTGCTGAAAGAATGGGGATTCATGAGGTATCTATAATCATCTAAAATTATATCAACAACAGGGATGTAAACAATTAGTAAAAAGGGGTGTCAAGATTTAGATTTGAACCTTTCATGTGTATGTTCTGTATTTTTTTGTATATCCTATTTTTCCCAGTTTACCTTCTTCTTTTCATTCTTAGTACATTTACTCATTATTGTATTTTTTGAGAGTGCTAGGTGCTAGCAAAACTTGAGAAATTTAAGTCTGTATTTTCTGCCAAATCCAATGGCTCTGATGATGAACCTGTGCGTAAGAAGGACGAAAACTTGTCTGATTGGATGGGAGTCAGTCTAAAGTTTACTCCTGAGGCTGGCAAGGTACTCTTCAATTTTCTAATGCATCATAGAGAACCTATACATTTTGACAGCAGTTGTAATTATAATGGATAAAGTTTCATCAAGAGTTTTGCTTGGGATAAAGAAAAATGGGAAGGAAAATTGAGGGAAAACATGCATATCAAGGAACAAGCTTCAATAACGGAACAACATGAATCCTGCTTCCATAATTATCCATTACTCTTGGAGTTCATTGTCATTTAACTATGTTTTCCCAAGCAATAAACAATCGCAAATTTTAATGTCGCTGATTTTTCTACGGCTTCTACTTCTTTGAAACCAAAGGAATATATAGCTAAACTCTATGAATATGACCCCAAATTTGTTTTATTATAATTATCATAAGCTATTAATGTGTGTGATGCAATTTTCTTAATCACGTATCTGCTCGTCTCATGCATGATGGGTGCATCATCTATCGAACAGGAAAAGATGACTATAGAAAAATGATCGGAGAATGGTACTAGTTTTAAGTTTTAACTTCAGAATGTAAAAGTCTTCGAATATGTTAAATTTTGAAAATTTTCATTTTTCCAAAAAGACATCTACTTTGATTTCAATACGAATGGGAGATGAATGACCCTGACCCCCAGTATCACTTTTTGCCAGGGATCCATTAGTATACCTATGCAGTAATTGTGCTTTCTTTTGCATTCTTTTACAGGATAACATGTCTCGAAGTGATGACCCAAACGACTATGTGGTGCATGACCCACTTTTGGAGAAAGGGAAAGAGAAATTCAACAAAATGCAGGCCAGGCAAAAACGACGAGAACGAGAATGGGCTGGGAAATCTCTCACTTGATCTCGTTTCTGCTTTTCAATATCCGATCCTAATATTTGAATTTCAAGTTCAGTCAAATGCTCAGCTTTCAGATGAAATTACTAATGACAATGCAACTACTGCGGTAGAACAATGATAACAAAGCTAAAGTTCTCTGCTGCATAAATTGTATCGAGCACAACTAAATAGTTAGGCTATGTTTGATTCATGGTAATGGATAAGAGTTACAGTACAATAGACAAGATTTTAGTTGCTTTTTCTTCCTTGATCATGTCAACCAAACATGCTATATATGTGTGGATGCCGCTTCTACCCTTCTCTTCTTAGTTTCTTCTTTTATGTTTAAGATTTTATTTTGATCTGTGATGATTCAATGCGATTTGAAAGTGCCATGCGAATGATATTGTGATCCTTGTATCTTCATGGATGTGTGTTTCTCTTAGTCGCTTCTCTTCATTTCTGTCTCAGATAGTTACCAATTCCATTTTGCTTCTTACTTTTGCCATCCTCGTATCAGTTATGTCGGCCCCGCTTGAGCTGGAATTGATTGCCCATGTCCGTTTGATCTATATGAACTTCATGGGTGCATGAAGCTGAATTATATGTCTGCATCATCTGATCATTCAGGTACTAAAATATCATCAGTGTGTTAGAAGGTGGTATCTTATCTGTTGTAGAAAAGCATTCAATATTTAGGATCTCTTCCATCTAATCCTCTAACAATGAGTAATTAAGTTTTATTAACGGTTTATTTCAATAATTTTGTTTTTTGATAAATCACTGTTGATAATAGAGAGAAATCCCTGTACCATCCTTTAATAGAAATAGAAAATGGTCAAAATTGAATTGGATTACTGCTTCGATTTTATTAAACATAAACTGCATAAATAGGACTTGGAAGTTATTGCAATTCCATAAAAATCTAACTTTAAGCCAACTTTACGTGGTATCCAGATAGTGGATTGGAATAGCTAGGCTTTGCCTGATCAGGCCACATAGGAATTTTCTAACTGGTTTGGATAGATTATTTTTCTCTATTTGTATGGAAAAGAAACGTTACTTATTTTGGCAGTAACATAAAATTTACTCTAAAACAATTACTAACTTAAAAGTAAGTTTCTTAATCTGAGTCAAACGTGCTGCTAAGAAATACCTGTCTTTGGAATTGGCTGTTTTCTAGGTTTGGCCTTCCCTGTGTGAACAGTTTGTATTGAGTAATGTTTTTTAGTGGTGTTTAGTACGTGTCTAGATGATAATGGGTCACATTTAATTATCCAATGAAAACTGGTGCTAGATAGGATTACTCGTTTGGGTTTCACACAACCCCAAAAAAAACTGAATCTCAGGACTTTTTAACACAAATGAGACGTAACCCACCTGGAATTGATCTTATAAATTGACAGGAAAAAAAATGTTGTTTCTTAATTCCAATGAATGGGAAACCCTGACTATCCATAGCATGATCACATGTTAGGGATTTAATCTAAATCCTGAACATTTAGCAGAAATTCACATGGTCCCTTTTGACTATTTATTGCTGTCCGGTTTAGACTTTTGAGTTTTCCCCATGTAGGAAATTGATGTTATGTAGCTGTCACTGCCCTGTTCTAGAATCTATTGAACTTTTGGATCAATCTTGTCCAATTTTCTTGGACACGGAATCTATCCAAAACACACAGAGTTTGTATCAAATAAAGTATACACTTAACTTTGTTGTGTTAGAAATTTGGCTCGGAAAAGATGAGTGAGCGTATGCCTCTTGTCGATAACATGTTTGGCCTCTGCTACAGAGGGCTATCCAGGATCAGGTGCTAGATTTGGTTAGAAATGTTGGTTATAGTTGCTCTTGCCCTTTGTTTTCCAGGCAATAGCAACGGCAATGGCAATGGCAATGGCAATGGTGATGTTAGTTTAAATCTGGTAGGACACGAATTGATTTTTGAATTGGAAATTGGTTTTTCCGTAACTCATTTTATTTTTGGCTTTCATTCTCTCCTTTCCATGATCAATGGTCAAGAAGATTTTATCATTACCCTATTTTCTAGTCGTTAATGAAGGAAAAAAAGGTTTCTACAATTCCTCTTCATAATTCAATTCACACTCATTTTTAAGCTGCAATTTTATTTCATTATTTTATTATTTAGTGTAATCTTTATTCGAGATTCTAGAAGAATTTCTTTTATTTACTTTATTTGATTCATTGCTACATTTGTATGACTTAGAGCACATTATTTGTAGTCAAAACAATTGAATTTGATTATTTAGCTAATGGAGTGTCTATGAGGATTGTATTAGATAAGATTAATAGGGGGAGACGGGCATTGAGATCTTCTATAAGGTCAAATCAAAGTCATCATTATGGTATGCATCGGACCATGGAAAATAAATTAAGGTCAGAAAAATTGGAGTTGGAAGAACTTGGTGTGCCTAATCAAATTTTCTTTAATTAATTGAGTGAAAATGATTATTATTGTGGAAATATTAATTTAGATTGATGAATTGACTTGAAAAGAATACTATGGATTGAAGTTTTTTTTTTTTTTTTTTTT
>CAIGRB010118940.1:73411-111477 GCA_903798255.1 Fraxinus quadrangulata
TTTTTTTTTTTTTTTGGCTGAAATACACAATGTCATGCTAATATTTGACTCATAAATGACCTTTTCAGCAGGATGTGTAACGGGCTGACCAGCTGCAGTATTTAGAGGGTATCCAATTAGTCAGCTCGCAAAGCTCTACTCGGGTCATCAACCTCCAAATTGTTGCCTGTCCAGGTCAGAGGGCAGGCTAAAGGGGAAGTGAGCAAAAGAGATCCTCAGGACAGGGGACTCGGCTTTCTTGTCATCAAACTTGTAGCCTGCAGGTCAATGGCTTGATCATATATAGCTCATGAATGTACCAATAGATACGACATAGAAAGAGCAATTTTTTGATCATTTCTTGTTAGGATGCATTGAATTGCAAAGTGACTGTTAAGCTTCATTATTATAGATCACAGGGGACATGGCAAGAACTACTATTGTGCTATGATAATCACTTATCTCAGAAATTTGAAGTTCCAACGTCTACAAAAATCATGGTATAGATTATAGAGTCCTCCAATTTTCTTTTGCGGGGAGGGGAGGGGAGGGGAGGGGCGGGCATAATAATCAATTAACGGACATATGAGATCAAGAAGCTTAAACTTAATAACAAAAAAGAGTTGGCAAAAGAAAAGTTGTGCTTCCCTGTAGAATTTTTGGAGGGGAATCAAGTGGAACAGGAATCTCGCCAAGAATTTTATAAAAACAGAAAGCCGGAAAATATCTTGAACCTTGAAGTGCTTCCTTGGCAGTAAGAGCGCATTTGGCATCAGAAAACTCAACAAAGCACAAGACGGTAGCTTTGTCTCCAGACTGCAAAATGACAGTTAGGTGAAATATCAATTTAAGAACAATAAACTGAATGAAGTCAGGAAGAATTGCAATAGAAGTTGCACTGCATTAGTATAAGAGTACAAGCATTAGAGAAATTATGAAAAAGGAGCGAGAAGGATGTGGCTTAGCTGAAGTTGTCTACAAAATTCTGTTCCTTTTGAGTATATAACATAAGGTAGCATATACAAAATAATTTTTTTTTTTTATATATTTTTCAGTAGAACTTCTCACCGTTCGCCATAGATGTACAGTCATTTCCCAATCCACTAGTCAAATATTAAATGATAGAATATTTCAATTTTCCATATGCAAATTGTAAGCCTTGCATGACCAAGAAAGCGATTGAGTAGACTTACATGTCTAGGCTCCTTATGAACAACTCTCAGTTCCCTAAACCCAATGAATGGGCGAAAAAGATCTGTTTACTGGTCAAGGAACAAGATTAAGAATCAAAATACAGACGTGATCTTGGGACAAGAAATGTAATTATGTTCACGCAAATAATTCTAAGAGATCACTCCTTACCCTAGGGGGTTGGCTTCCATAGGAGCAATATTGTGCCAAGACTGACATCTTAGTAAGACTGAACTTAAGTTATGTGCTGTGAATGAAAATATTCCTCGATTTTTGCTGGAAAACCCCAAATACAATGTGAGGGAACCAGCAGAAAACCGGATCTTTATCAGTTACATAAACACACACTCATAAATAATATAAGAAGACATGGAAAAGCATTAACAGCGATACAGCAATTAGGATACGACCTATTTCTCTTCTTGTACAGTCATTTGGAAGCCCATCAACAAACAGAATGTTTGACTCTCCAGATGTGACTTGATTACCCTCAACCCTTCTCCCAGAATTGGGCCTTTCATAAGTCGCATCAGGGATGCCAGGACTAATGCTTGGAGCAGCAACTCGTGGAAGGCCTAGTAAACTTGGATCTTGTAAAGATGGGTAAGGTTTAATGCTTGCTCCAGCCATCGATCCATTAAGACCAGATTCATGACGAACACCAGCAGTATCATCTATGCCATAAGCACCTGAACGCGACGGTAATATCTAAAAAGAAAGCCAAGATATAACCTGTTCATTGCATGTATTAAATATCTTGGCAGAAGATCAAATTGGGGGTAGTACTTACATCTTTCTGTGGGAAATCTGAAAAACTACCCTGCAAACCGTTGGAGCTATATAGATTACGAGTTGATAATATAGCTGCTTCAGATGATGAGTAGCCAGGAAAGCTTGGGGGATGAATGCTTCCTGTTACCATGCTACTGATTTAACCACAAGTTTGAATGAATAACACGTGAACAATAAAATATGAAGCGTAGATAATCTTTGCAAAGAGATCCAGCTACCTTATTTTACATTTAAAAGCTAATATTATCAAATAGGATGATTAAGTTTCTGTTGTACAAGAATAAAGTCTTTTCAGAGATCGCATGGAAAGCTCTCACGTAATAATTTTTCTGTTGTACAAGAATAAAGTCTTTTCAGAGATTGCATGGAAAGCTCTAGCGTAATAAATAGGCACATAACACTGCAAGTTCTCAAAACTCATTTACTCCTAGAAATGGAAAATAAAACCAGAGAGCTTTTTATTTACATATCTGCTCTTAAAATACACAATCAAAAACAGTAAATAGAAAGTCATTGTTTACTGTAAAATAATCGATCGACGCTCATCATGATATAGCATAAATATTCCATCATTCTACTTTATATAAAATTTCTTGGACCAAACATCCACAACCATTTATCAAGTTTCTTGTTAGTACAGCCTAAGCACTTTCCACCAAGCCCTCTTTTAGTAACTGGATTGCATGAACTTCCCAATTTTCAACTCCAATTCCCAGGCAGAATCTCTTTTGTATATTATCTAGCTTGTATAACAGTAATATCTAAAGGAAATAAAATATATGATACGTGTTCTATTGATTTGTTAGAAATAAGGCTTGATTACACCACCCCTATATCTCAACATTATCAGATCATAGTTATAAATAACTGTGCTACTGCTGTCTTGAGCACCAAGACTTCCAGCTTTAAAACTGTGTACTACAAGATTATCCTGAATGCACGAGACCATTCCCAACAAAGAATTTTACTTGCAAAGTCATTCCAAGGACCACAGACATCTATTAGTTCCATAGAGATCTACTATTAGACAACTTTAAAAAGGCAAAACTAAACAAGCAAGTTCACTACAATCTATAAGCTAAATGCATAACTCTCTCACGAAAAACAATATTTCAGCTTGTTTACCATTTATGTTTTTGTATCAATAATAATCACTAAAACAAACAAAAAACTTGAGATTAAAAGGACCAAAATCCATATGCAAAGAAGACTATCCCAATCATTCCCAAAAAAGAGGAACATTATCACCTTCTAATGATAACATAATTCAGCAAAAATGCATACTTGTAATTCAACACGACAATTCACTGATAAACTATGTTGTAATATATGGCTCATATATAGAGTGGAACACGCATATTTACTATATTTACTGGAATAGATGAGCTTTTGTCAGGGACACTTACGGTACGGTACAAGGGTTTTTTCCTTTCAATCTTGAACGGGTCCTAAAGTCTTGGGCTAGGGCTAGTATATACAGATAATGTAATCCTATTATTCCCACACGATAAAAATCATAGCAGCTTCGCTCCGTGGACATAGATATATCGTCAAACCACTTAAATCTATGTTCTTATTTCTTTGTAGATTTCATATTCTTCATGTTATTATTGTTGCTCAAACACTGTTCCTCAGGAACAGAATCAAAATTTTCAATTTTTTTTTTTGCGGAAGATTGATAAAGCAAAAATCTTTATTATTCAAAAATGAATTTTCAAATAAGTGATTAAAGAGACAACCGTTAGTTAGTTAGTACGTACATAAAGAAAATTCTGCATCTAAGTTTCATTTTGTGAAGTTTAATACTTCACATAAATTTCAACGTTACTGATCAAGCGTTGATTGCGGCTACATACAAGAGCGTGTGCGTATATGAATGTTAGAATTGAGGTGATAATTAGTGACAAACCTCCGTCAGCAGATGATGGCAGAGGAGCAGAAGGACGAGCAGAAGAACCAACTTCTCCGCCGCCGTATCTCCAGTAGGGATCCCACATTTCAAATTGTTCTCGGAGTTGTACAATTTTGTGCGTTCGGTCCCTTTATTTTTCCGAGCTCAGCTCCTTGTTTGGGAATGGGAGATTTTTATGTACATGATTTATTCCTCTTTTTATTTAATTTTTGATATTTAGGGCTATTTGAGCCCCTTTTTTTTAATAAAAAAATACATTTTACAATAATGTTATAATAAATGTGGGGTTAAAAAATAATATATATTTTTGAATTTGTATGTAATATTATTTTATTGAAAACTGTATGATTGTAATATGTCAAATCACTGTTCAAAAATGCATTTTAATAGAAAAAAAAATAGGGCTCAAACAATGGTTTAATTGTACTTTGTCAATTTTCAACTTGATATTGTAATTATTAGAACTAAAGAAAACCCTGTTCAAGTAGCTTTATTTTACCCACCATAGTTATGGAATCATTTCTAATTAGGACTAGTTTTTTTGTATTTACGTGATAGATTTGAATGAGAGTTTTTGTTTGTGATGGTTTTGGTTTTCGATTGGATAGTATGGGCAACAGATTCGACTTTACTTTCGTTTGCATGTAAGGATTATGTGGCGGTGGAGAAGGATGTCGCGATCACTTCGATGATCAAACTAGTCAATTATAGATATATTTTAGTGTTGGATAAACAATGAACGAGAGCCACAAAAGCGTGTATGATAATTGGGTCAAGGAAAATGTCAAACAAATTTACTATTAAGTGTATAAAATTACATTACATGTCAATGACATTAAGTGTAAACTTTTATAGTAAAAGAGGTGAAGAAATTCAATCGAATGGATGACACGTAGTCTTATCTTAACGGCTGACTCGATGTCCTCGTAGGTATCACCTTTAAAGTCCTAGGTTGAAATGGTATTAAATGATTTTGAAAAGTAGTCTTAACATCTGAAAAGTATATTGACAAGTTGACTAAGGGCTTCTGTTGTGGATGTGTTAAATCATCTAATCGTACGGAAGATCTCTCGGATGAGACGGAACTATGGAAGAGGCCTTGTGGAACAAAAGGTTTGCCACTTCAGAAATATGCTACAACAAATCGTGAAACCTCGCTTCAATCCTGGAGGTTTGGACTCTACATGCTACTTCGACTAAGGTGATTGCATCACTTCAGCTTCATTTGCAGGCCTTACGTAATTTTTGGCTATTTTTTCTAGCGGTTGCCATATGGTTAATAACAGAAGTCCCGTAAGATAAGGCGTAACATTTTTCATTTAAATTTTTTGACAAGTCTTATTTTTTAACGTCCGTCAATTTGAAATTTAGTTGAATGAACATACTTCAAGTCCAAACTTGATAATTAAAATTAATTTGGCTCATGTTTGAATTACAAACATGGACAAATATAGTTATACTTGACATTATCCGAATTTAAGGAAAAAAATAAAAGAAGAAATATTTTTGAATCTTGTAGTGAACTCCAAGTATTTCCATTGTCTTCTCGACGTTCGAGCTATTCTCCAAAATTCAAAGTAGGATATGCTTTTCTGTGTTGGAAAAAAAATGAGAAATGTGGTTGACTTTGGAGCTAAATTTGAATGGGACCCGATTGTTCATTTTGGAATATGAAAGTTGATTTTTGTTATCCTCCGTGAGAACATCGAAATCATATATTTACTTGCCAAAAATAATGTTCGGGTCAATGAGAAATTGAAACTCAAAGTGTGCCACTTAAAATGAGTTTATGTTGGTGGAATAATTAGAAATGTGTTTGTCCCACATAGGAAGTAGATGAAAACAAAAACACTTTAAATATAGTTGCACTTTAGAAGGGTGTAATTATGTGTAGTATAGAGGCTCTCTCCACTTGCGCCCGCAGGGGGGTGCAAATCATGGACCGAAATAGGCTTTGGACCTTGAACTTATGTACGGACGCGACATGCGTACACGAATATCGGATCGAAAGGAGCAAAATTGGCCCCTTAGGAGTGTCCACGTTTTGCTACATTTTTATTTTTCAACTGTCTTTTCATTTTCTGAAACTGTTGAAACTCATGAAACTCCTGTGATAATTGACATGATGTGAATGACAAGTTACAAGATTCTAGTCAACTGACTTTTCATTTTCTGAAAAATGTTGAAACTCCTAAAACTCCTGTGGTAATTGCCATGATGTGAATGGCAAGTTACAGATCCAAGTCTTTATATATATCTCAATTTTTTTCCAGTTTTTATACATACGAATTTCATCTGAAAATTCATCTGTATACAATTCGAGTTTGTCTTCGTTTTCATTTTCTATTTCAGTTTTTGTGGTGATATTGTTCGGGCACTAGCTCAGTTCGCCGGAATAAAATTCCGCCTCCACCTCCATCTACCCTTCCCCCTGCGAATTCACCAAAATTATCCAAATTTCCCCCTGTGAATTCACTGCCTCAGAAATTCCACCTCCACATCATGAAAGCAAATCCAACTCAACAAGACAAGTCCAAAATGAATAATCTTTGCAACCCAAAAAATTTGATCAAAAAGGGGTCCA
Organism: Fraxinus quadrangulata; assembly: GCA_903798255.1. Lineage (NCBI taxonomy): Eukaryota > Viridiplantae > Streptophyta > Magnoliopsida > Lamiales > Oleaceae > Fraxinus > Fraxinus quadrangulata. The sequence continues at coordinate 79,870 of CAIGRB010118940.1, forward strand.
ATGTAAACAACCAAACAATGCTACTATTGTATTGTATCAGTTTCTCAGTATCACTTCAAATCAAAAGGAAAGAAAATCTCTAGGCAGAAACTTCACAGGCCCAGAAAGCCCAGCACCCAAGAAGAATCATATATAAGAATCAATAAACGACATCAATCTCCAAAACCTGTATCAAAACACATAATTCTTACAAAGCCCACATTAAAAAATCCAATATTTAACAAAACCCACAAAATAATTCCAGTAGTCACAAAATTTAAAAACTCAAGAGCCTTTATTGTAACTATTACCATTGGTTGTCTAGATTCTGACTAATTTTTGCATCAATACTTAACATATTGAGCTTGAATTGACCTCAGAATAATTGATTCTTTATTCCAACAAAGGAATGTACAGATTGCAATTGTATCCTAATTTAGAGATTAAATATTCTGTAAAGAACATAGCAATTTTATGAAGCAAAAAGACCATTAAAAAATACTATTTTCTCAAGAAAATAGTAAAAAATTCACCCTCATTCTTTGAATTCGCTTTCTGATTTCTTGAGCACAAGCCTCACAATGCATGTACACTCTTAACACAACTGTAATTACAGGAGGCTGAAACCCAAAAAATTTACACAAATTAATGCAAAAATTTGAATATCAATAGTGAAATTAACAGGAAAATAATGAAAAGAATAACTTCCTCTATCTTCTCTTCAGTTTTGACCTCCTCATTTTCTCCAAGTTTCTTTGGCTCTTCAGCCGCCGTTGATGACGACAAAATTGGAGAGAGAAGATCCACTTGCCGGTGGCTCTTCCTCTGAACCCTCTCAATTAATTGTATAATTTAAGGCTCACAATTGTGAGAAATTGTGAGTTTGATGTGAGAAATTTAAGGCTCACAATTGTCAGATAGATGGAGATTGATGTGAGAAATTGTGAGTTTTATAATTTTGTTTTGTTCTGGGAAAATTGAGAAGAGAGAAGCCGGCGTGCCTCTTTCGCCTCACCTCAGGTCCGGCCCTATCGTCGGCGTCGAGAAGAGAGAAGCCGGTGGGGGATGGAGAGAAGAAGAGATGGGACTTTGAGTTTAGAAGAGAGAAGCCAGGGACGGAAGCTCAAACACTGTGTTTCGCGTGTTTTCAATTTTTACTGTGTAAAACAACGTAAATGCCCCAAAAGAGAAAAAACGAGATTTTCTCCTTTTGGCGTTTTTAGTACAATTTTTTTTTCCGAAAACGCGTTTTTGAAAATAGGGAAGAGAATGCATTTTTGCTATTTTGGAAAATTGAAACCAGAAAACGACCCGAAAACGACAAAGAGAACATGGCCTTAAATTTTAGAAAATGGAAGCCAAATAGAGCCCAGGGCATTACTGTAACATTTTACATTTGGGTTTATCATTTAGCTTACTTTAAAAAAAATTTAAATAATAATTAATAGTTATGAATGTGTGATTGAAATTAATATTCGACTTTGACTGAATTTAATAACTACTCATAAATTTATGTCGCAACTGAGGCTTAAATAATTATTAATTTTATAATTATATTTGGTTAAAAATATATTACATATATGATTATAAGCATAAGATTAGATGCAGTCATCCACTTTTTTATATTGGGAGTTCGGTTATTGCATAGAGAATGACAAATGGACGTAACTTACATTTTGATCAAGATTTTGTTCCTCATAAACCGAAGAGTATTACTTGTTCTAATAAGGTCGTAAGGTCAGCTAGTCTATCAATTGTGGTATGCAGTTGATCTTGATTGTAGTGGAAATCTGTCTTGAATATTGACACTAGTACACTTGTTAAATTGTATTGGACATGATCATTATGCATAAATTAATTTCTATAGCATGATTGTGCTATGAAATTACGCTACACATGATTGTCTTGTGGATTGTTTGAATCTTCTATGGAATAGTGGTTGTTATTTCCGAACTTTAAGATATTTGATGCGTCGATAAATGAGATCTATTTGTACGATCAAATACCTCGAAACGTTGTGATTCAACAAAATTAGTAGTAAGCGTGCATTCGAGTTTGGAATATGTTACCTTGACGATTGGTTAATGAGTCAACATCTTTTTCTCTTCTGAGAGCAATTTATAATCCGAACTTAATATTTGGCAACGGGTAGATCATTTGCGGTTTAGTCACTAAGAAACTATTAAAAAGCAGCATAATTGAGAAATAATTAGAATATGTTATTTTAGGTGATATATGATTATTCGATGTTCGAGGGTAAGACATAAAATTGACAGGTTAAGATGATGTAATTCTAGGGAATTGAAATTATTGTTACTCCATGATTTTACATAATTTAAGAGTCCAAGTTCTCACCTTCAGTGGAACAAGTGAAAATTAATAATTGTACTATAGGTCTTGAGTCGACTTGACTGTATGGTAGTTATTAGAACTTAAATTATATAGGTCCAATAAGATGCCTTCTGTACTTTCAAAAACTTTTGGACTTAATCGCAAATATAATGGAAGTTTAGAGACTGCAGGCGCAATAAACCTAAAGGAAATTCCTAAAGCTAACCGGACGAGGAGGATTGCCTGGCCTCCCACTCCATAGAGAATTTATTTACTGTATTCTCTTGTGATCATAGTCAGTCCCTGTGGAATTCAAATTGATTTTTCCTTGGTGTCCACTTATTTGTGCAATCTATACGTTGTAGAATATCGAAGAAGACTTAGGGATAGGAAGCTTGGTAATTCAAGAAGTTTTTCTACATGTTGCTGTTCGACCCGTGATTTTAAATTCAGAATTAGATCGAGTTTTCAGAGTAAATTTCACTTATCCCCAATATGATTATAAAAGAGTACTTAATTAATTAGTCAGGTCTTGTGAAAAAGTTTTGAATGGATTTTTTTTTTTTTAATTAGTGTTTTCTACTGATTTATTTCCAATAATTGTACTCGAGGCGGGTGGGAATTAAATGGGAAAATTTCTAGCATATCCAAACTATGTCCATGTCACTATTTAATTGACATATATATTATTTATCATGTTTGAATTTCAATTAAATTGCAAATTTAATTATTTAATACATATTTCAATTGAATAGTGACATGAAGTATTGAATACTCCATACTTGAGTATTAAAAAGTTTCCCAAATTGAATAGCCCTATTTGTGGAAAAGTGAGGAAGCACAATTGAACACTACATTAATTTGTGGACCACGCTACATGTACCGAATTTTTTACATAATCCTTTACCGAATAGAAATAATATCTATTAAAAATACTACTTTGCCCTTTTTTCTATATTTGCAAAATATATCCATTATCTTTTAGTTGTTAGGTTGTTCAGGATTATATCTTATAATTCTTCCGTTTGGATCATATGTTCTTAGAACTAATCCTGAGAATCTTAGTTCAGTATTTCCTTGTAACCAAATCAAGTATTGTTGTAGTTGTTCGAATTGGTGATATCTTATATTTCTTAAGATCTTATCCCACATTTATGTATTATTTTCTCTCCTAAGTTCTCTAAGGAGTATCCTAATTTCTTTGTATCTTATTTCACTGGTATTATCTTGGATTTTTCTAAATCTTTCGATATTTTTTCTTTTCTCGTGGTTCATTAATCAGAATTATTATTTATACGATATTTCTTTAACTTTTCAACTTGTTTTAAATATTCTCTATATTTTGTTAATTTTTTAAAGGCTTTAGGTTGATTTTCCGTAGTTATATATCCAAAATTAATTCCTTCTGAAACTTCTTCTTCTATATCTTCGTATTTAGTTACGATATCTTTGACCTTTTTTATGCTTTATAGGTTTCCACATGATCAAATCATATATTGTGTTTACAAGCATAATCTATATCCAAATATATTTTTTCAAGTTTTTCTTGGCCAACAGGTAGATATCTTCAGATTTTTCAATTATACTTAGTAAAAACGAAATATTTTTTTTCATTCAAATATAATTTAAGACAATTTATTAGATGTGGATGTTTGTGAAGTATTCATAAATATCAACAGTAATCAAAGCATAAGAATATAAAAGTATGTAAATAACTTACAGCAATCAATGGAAATAACTAGGCTTTCCCTCCAACATGTTCTTATAGTTGTTTTGCATGTACTTAATCAGTTTTCTGAATCAGGTGAATATTTAACATGTTTTGAAATCATTTGGATTTACAACTGCTTCCGCAAAAGGCTTTTCAATTAAGGTTGCATTTCTCACTCTAGAGAACTAGCCGTGTTGCCACAGACGCTATCTCACAGAATTCAGAATCTTTGTTTTCATCTCTATTCAAACTAATTTCAGAATCAAGTTCTTACTTAGAACGAAATTTTAAAAGATAAACTCACATACAAGATACTACTATTTTTGTTAGAAAACTGCATTTTTCCCCTTAAACATTCATCAAAGAGTGTACTTTGACATGACTAACATCCATTCAAAAACAATATTTTGAAAATATTTTAAAATCTCTATCTGTACTATCGAGGAATCATGAGAAATTTAACGAAATCCTTTTAAAACGGCTTTGTTGAACATAACAAATTTCATCTTAATATTCATAAACTTGAATTCATAAACTGGAAGAGTACATGCTTACAAACTATATTTACATACCTTTGGTACTCACCTTATGAAGTTTAGAACCCCATAAGTGATTATCTTATTACAAGCTTTGTTATCTTCAAACTTTCTAATATTTCTGAATACAAGTTGTGTATACAGATTACAAGTGGTGTGTAATCCAAAGAGATCTAATTTTTAAATCGAAATTTTCAGAGATATCTCTAGATAGATAGATCTGTTTTTGAATGCTTGAACACTTGATCTTCCTCCCTTTCATAGAGGTCTTCTTTGGTGATAAGAAATTTTATCTTCACGGGTGTCTGCCATCATCTTTTTTCTCCACTGATGTCTGCCACTATCCTTTTTTTGGATAGTGTTTGCTGGCCTTATCTTTTTAGTTGGTCCATCATTTCTAACCACTGGTGGGTGGAGGCTCACAACTTTTTCTTACACTATATTCTGTCTTCTAGTGACCACAGTTTTTCTTTAATAAAGTGATTTATTAAAGTAGTGATAAATGTTCACTTATCTTGTCTCCATCATTTTTCATTCTTGAATCAAAGAATTCTGCAGGGAATTCTTCACTGTTGAGAGATGCTTGGCTCATATCTTCTACTATGCAATACTCACAATGATGATCACTATAATCCCAAAGTATCTTGCATAGTTCTTTCTCCATATCTTCTGATTCACTTACTTGATTTGTAATTATAGTGGATAATAAATGGACAAGAAAATATATATCTTCTTCTTTTGTATCCTTCATAGCATTGGAATAGATTATACGTTCTTCAAAATGATAACTCATATTTTTTCTTTCTCAGTTATTAACTGAGTTACATGTTCGAATATTTCTTTATACCCTTTTGCTCTCCTGTAGAGCATCATGTTGATAATATCTTGGTAACCATTTAACAACCTTTTGACTGGTTGGTAAATAATATTGATTTGTATGTCCCATTTTTATAACATGGAACGATGATTGCATATGTTGAAGAACCAGATTCCATTCCATAGTTGCTGAGTGGAATCTGATATATATATTTTTACTTTTAATAATTTCGGTATATCTTTTGGCTGCTTTTTTTACATCCATTGGCAGCTGAGCTATTTCTCTGAGGTCTTTGCTATTATATATACAAAGTATATTCTCTAGTTCAAAGCAATTTCGTACACAGTTGGTTGGTACTCCTGGATAAAAGTTTATCTTGTTGTATCTTCCGTAGTGGAGAGTTTTCATCCACTTTCCTATCTCCAAGTACCAATCGGATAAAATATTAAAAATAACAATAATGAATATTACTTGTTCATAGTTATCTTTTTTAGGAATTTTTGCTCCATGACATATCTTGACAATATCCTTTGGATCAATATTTTCAATAGTTAGATTAGGTAAATTTTGGCTCGTTGAAGAGTTACTTTCGCTGTTTTTAATATCTTGAATATTTTCCATAATGGGAATCTTCATATCTTCTTTACCAGTAATAGGTTTAAGTATTCCCTGTGAAGGGGTTCATATTACCTTCTTTTCTTTCCCTTTATCCTCGAGAAGAGCGCTAGTATTTACTAGTCCTCGTGAAGAGATACTAAACTTGGTACAAGTTTCTTCTACCTTTAAGGCTATATTCATTTTGTCTCGAAAACTATCTTAAATATTTTGAATTTGTGTTTCCAAATAGGAAACTTTTATCTCAAGTATTTGGACTTTCGTCCTTAGTTGATCTAACTCCATACCTGCTAAGATAATTAGAAAAAAAAATTAGCTTTACCTTTTATATATTCAATATCAAATTTAAAATAGGAAAACCAAATTTCAATCCTAATAATATATCTACTGACAATAGATGGGTTAACATTATTTTTTAGAAATATTTTTACTTGAGTATTATCAGTTCTTATTAAGAACTTTTTTGATAATAAATAATCTTCATATTTTTGTACTCCTCGCTTCACAGCAATGAGTTCTTTTCTGTTCGTCTCATATCTTATTTCAACTTCTTTGAATGTTCCTGATGTGTAACCTGCAAGTATCTCACGATAAGAACAATTCTTTCACATTTATATTCTTTACGATTCTTTTTAACTTTTAATATTGCTCCCAGTAATTATCTGAAGCGTCAGTTTCAAAGATAAAGAAATCTTCTTCTTGTGGAATTACAAGTTTAGGCAAAATCCTTAATTCCTTTTTTATCTGTCTTACATTTTTGCAATCTTGTTCTTCCAAAGACCATACAACATTCTTTTTTAATTTTGGTAGAAAATAGTTTTTTAACTGGCACAATTTTCAATGAATCGTTTAGCATAATTTAATATACCAAGGAAACTTTGTAACTGTTTTTTATTTTTGATTTTTTCAGGAAATTCATGAAATTTTTCACCAATAAGGGATTGCAATTGCAATTCTCCTTTTTTTTTTTTTTTATAAATAATTCCAAAATTTCTATCTCTATTTTAGCTATCTCAGCTTTTTTTTAAAAAGTGTAATACCATATTTTTTCATAATATAACAAAAATTTTCAAGATATTCAATATGTTCATTTATATTATTTGAATGAATAAGCAAATCATCTATATAAGCAATGCAGAAATGAATAATTGGTTTGATTACCTCATCCATTCTTCTTTGAAATATCTGCGGTGCATTTTTCAACCCAAATGACATTACATTACATTCATATTGTCCTAAATGATTGGGGGGTAACTAAATGCAGTTAGTGGTTTACTTTCTTCTGTAAGTATGATTTGTCAAAAAGCTTACTTACAATCAAATTTTGAAAATATCTTTTTTGTTTTGTACTTGTTTAATAAGGGTATCATTATTAGGCAAGTAATATCCATCGAATTTAGTTACTTCATTTAATTTTTTATAGTTTATCACCATTCTGGCTTTTCCTCTTTTTATCTCACTATATTTTCTAACCATAAATGCTGGCCTACTATGTGAACTTTTATTAGATTTAATTAATTTAGCTTCTAGTAATTCTTTTATCTGATCCTTAAATTCTTTTTGAACTTCTACACTATATTTCATTGGTTTGACCCTTACTATAGTGTCTGGATTGATTAGTTCTATTTTTGCCTTTACTTTAGCTGTGTTCCATTTTTCTAATGGATTTTCTGAGTAGGTTTCAGAAATTTCTCTTTTCAAATTTTCTAACTTACTTTCTGTTGTCATTTTTAAAACTGTAAATGGTTTAAATTTTTCCGTACTTCAACATCCACCACGCTAAGTTGAGGAGCTCTGATGATTGATTTCTTTATATGCTATGATAATAGCTTTAGTTATTTTTGGAGTAAATATCTTATGTGCACAAGGAGTTGTGAACATATATATATCGATATATTGTGTAAATGACGCATATTTTAGTAGGAAATTTTGTTAATAAAATATCATACCCAATCGAGGTTGACATATATATTGTATCAACAAATACTTCTCTAAAGAATATTAGAAAATGTACTTGTGTAGCATATTTGTTATATATTACCTTATTTCCACCTGCTGTTGTAGTAGTGACAATTTTCTTTGAATCATATTTTCAATATTCAGATGGTAGTACATTTGGTAAGTATAAGCTTATAGTACTCCATGTATCTAGATAAGCATGAAATTTAATTCTGCAATAGTTTCTTATATTGAGTATAACTCGAATATATGGACTCGTGAGATTATTATTAATCACTATTTCCATGATAATAAAGGTTCTATATTTTCATCTATTCTTGATATGATGATTGGATTATCATCAATTATTATCTTTAAATATCATTGACAAATTTTATAAGGGCTAAATTTCTCAAGGAATTTCATTCCAAATAGTATATGTGAACGATTGACTCCATATAGTTCATTCTTATGTAGAATTATTTCTTTAGTATATTCTTTTTTATCATATCCTACAAATATAAGGGGGAATTTTATATATTTTCTTATTTCAAGATTATTTCCCAAATAATCCTTAAATATATATGGTTCTGATAACTCAAAATCATAAATGACTAACAAATTTAGTATTTACATGACTTTTATCTGCTCCAGTATCTATGAGGACAATAAGATTTTTTTCGTATCCTTCTTGATTAATATATCTTGTTTTGATATAATATTGCAAACTTGATGGTTCAGCAATACTTAGTTTTCTAAGTTGGCTTATCTTAGAGTTTTGTTTGGAGTGAAATCTTACAATAAGATTATCTCCTTCTAGACTAACACTATTTCTTCTTATCAATTTTCCTTCAGAATTGATTTCTCTTGCTTGTTTGTGAAAATCAAGCATTATCTGTTCTGATATGGTAACTTCATGTTCTTGATATTTTATGGGAAGTATATATTGAGCTAATTCTTCAAAGTCTTTATGTATAATAATATTATCAGTTATCTTTCTTAGATTGTTATGATGGCTAGTGTCAAAAGCAAAAATTGATTTTATGCTTATACTAAAAGGCCTTACTTTTCCGCAACATCTTTAAGTTTCCAATTCTATAATATAAATTGAAACTCTGGTCAATATTTTCATCAATTAATGAGACAACGTAGTTTGATTTTACAGTAAATATTATCTTCTGATAAACTAGATTTCCTACAACAGTTTCTAATAAAGCATCTATATGATCTTGTAAGATTATATTGTCCATACAATATATCTCTATTAGTATATTCATTTCTTCTCTAAAGAATCATTTTATCATTATTTGGATCCCTCCTATCTCAATACAGTTTAATTCGTTTCTTACATTTTTTTGAATTTTGGATAGCTTTTGTCTTACCAATTCTTTTGTGAATATAGAGATTCTTGCTTTTCCAAGTCTTCTATATTAATAGATATTTCTTTGTAGTTCATACTTAAAATGATTTTATTTACTATTGACAATATTCCTAAGAATTCTTGATGGAATATATCTTTTTCTTGCAAATCTAATATCTTCTTAGTTATCCCTTTGTATTTTCTAGCATCAAATATGATCTCTTGATTTATTCCTTTTACCGAGTCTTCCATTTCCTCAGTTGTTTCTACCTCTATTTTCTCATCGATTTTTTGTATTTCTTGATTTATATATACTATCTCGTCAGAGTCTTCTCCTGATGAGAATGTATCTAATTCATAAATACTACTACATTCACTACTTAAGTCTTCAAAATATTCTATATCACTATCATTTTAAAATTCTTCATAAATTCTAAGAGTTTTTATATTTTGCTTTTCTTTTCTTTTAGGGCATTGTGTGGGCAATATGTCCTTCTCGCAAATGAAACATCTATATTTCTTGATATATTTTGACTTGGGCTTTTTAGTCCAATATCTTTTCTTGAAATACTTCTTATGTAGTTTAAAACATCATTTTTTAAACCTATCATATTTCTTAAATTTCCTTTTATATTTCTTATAAGATTTATATCTTCTTTTATGACAATCAAATTGTTCAAATTGGCATATATCTTTGTAACAACACAAAGAATTGTTCCTTATCTTATATGCTTTCTTATTTTCTAAATCTTTTCTACACCAGATGCTTATCATTCTTTTTGTAAATTGAATTTTACTTTCAAGACTATCTATATTTATACCTTATTCTTCTCCAATGGGTAATAATATCTCATATTCTTTTAATAACCTGATTCCCCATGAGAATGGTAATTTGTAAAATAAGACCTTAGTATTGGTTTATTTTCTTAATAATCTCCTTGGTTCAATACATAATATAATTCTTCAAATTTGCATGTATATCTTTCTAATTCACACATATCACATATTTTCAAATTCTCCATTGCTATCGTTCCTTCATTATACTCCTCTTGTTTTCTAGCTTCTTCATCTGCTGTATATCTATGTCCTAGGAATTCTGTCATCAATGCTCTTTCAAATCTTCTTAATACTCTTGTATATTTTGTTCATTTAAGTTATTCATATTATCTAATCCTTCAGCTGTATTTTCACCATATTTTATTTTTCTTTTTATATTTTCTGGTAGCTTCCTCCACCATTCAGATATACTTTCTCTGAATGTATGTTCTATAAATCCAAAGACTGGATACGTTTCCTATTTATTAAATTGTATAGCTAAGTGTGTACTTTTTACACATGTTTCAATAGTTTTATGTTTATCTACACAATCTAGATCTAACCATATCTCTATTGTATGGATTGGTTCATTATAAGATTTTATAGGAATTATTTCTCTTACATATTGTTTTCTTATATTTTCAGTGTATCTTTTCTGTATTTTTCTATATTGATTAGTACATTCCTTATTAGATATTTGTGTACAATAAGGATATTCATACTCTTCATCACTACTAATTTCTATTTTTATGTTATGACTAGATGATGGATTAGTATTCATCTTTATATTTTCTATTTTTTCAGTTAACTCTTCTAACTATTTTTTATATTCATTATATTCTTAACTCTTCATATATTGATTTATCTCATGATTTTTTCTTTTATTTTTATTTTTCTGTGTTATCCTGAAATCTTGAGGTGGATTAATTATAATTTATCTTTTCCTTTAAGATTTTTTCTCTAAAAGAGCATTACCTATTTGTATATTATACTCTAGATTTTCTAATCTTTTATGTACATTTTCAAAACTTTCATTTGTACTATTTTTAGGTAAATAAGGATAACTTGATTTTTTATGTTTTTCAAAAATTCTTCAATTATATTTTTTTCGTCTACTATATTCATTTTTATTTTAGATTCGTAATATGGCTCTGATACCAATTAGCACCAGAATACGTAGATCGCACTCTCTACCGATCCGAATTTACGGAAGCGGCCCTGACTTGACAGCGGTACTAAGATACTTATCTGAGTCCTTGACCATATCCTATAGAGGGCAAAGCCGGGGGCGAAGAGTCAGTTTTTACTGCTTTTTCCCTATAGAGTTCCTCCCAGGTATATGTATTTTGATATATGTTCAGATACCAATTTCAGAGAGGTCCAGCGAAATTTTTTAGATTATCTATTAAATTAATAAATTCGTAAATATTTAAAAGGTCACAATAAATACATAAAATTGACTATTTTTTGTTAAAATTTTTTCTTCAATAATTATATCTAGCTCGTCAATCCTTTTTTCTAGGTCGAAAATCATTTTTTGTATATCTCTTTCTAGTTTGATTGTTTGATTGTCTATTTAAGCATTTTTATATTTTAATATAGGATCTAAATATTCTATAAAGAATTCTTTTAGATCTTCTCTTTGGGAATTTAATAAACTATATATTGTAGTTCTTAGATCAATAAAGTCTTGTACAATATTTGGAGTTAAATTTATCAAAAATTCTGAGTTCATAAATTTTTGGGGACTTAATTAAGGTTTTTATATTCTTATAGTGACTTTGGTTGTAATTTCTATATAAAAGGGTATTTTTGAAAATTATTTTTCTGTAACTATTCTGGTAAATGAATAGTTCTGTACACACAGAATTATTCTTAATTTGTATGATTAATAACATAATATCCCTTGAAAACGTTTCATTTTACGATATACCCTCATATTTATTAGAAATCGCAGAAAATCTCCCAATTTCAAACGTTTTGTGCGAAAAACACCCCTACCGTCAGCATCCGTCTGGTGTACCATTAAATCCCAAGGAAGGGGAGGGGAATGGAAAAATAACAAAGGGAAAATGCGTCAATTTATATTTTCATCTTTAATAACACCCTCCCAACACGAAGATGGGATTTTTTATGTCCATTATTGCATTACCTGACACCACTTCGTTTTTTTCGTACGTAGCTGCAACATTGGACACTTAGCTCTATTGGAATCCCGACTGTGCATATGCAAAATAGAGATTGAGCTGAAGACTTCGTGGATGACAACAAACCTAGGAAGAAGGTTCTTTACATGCACACGACGGTTGGTAATGGAAATCCGAACATAATTTTTGAACTGATTTTTTATTGAGTATGCTCAAGCTCTGATATTTTTTTAGTTTCAACGGATCCTCTGCGCGCTGGGCATACCTCTTCCGTGCGTCTTTCTCGTGGAGGGAACAGAAGAACAGGGAAAGACCCGGCCGACCGGCCCAGGTTTCATGGGTCTCAGAACCGGCCCTTTCTCCATGTCTCTACAGCAAAATGAAGGTTGTGGGTACTTATCGTGGTTTGACCCACTCATGTGCAGTAGATGTGTGGAGATCATACTTGGGCTATTGAGATCCAGGAATGCACTCGAACAATAGCTGTTGGAACTGCAGAGGCAGAGCGGTGATTTTAGATTTAGGTTTTGAATTTTTGTGTGGGTGTGTAGTGATGTGAGTTTTTGGCGGAAAATAAAGTTTCGATCGCCTTGTAGATGTATGTACTGAATGAATGTTAGTGAATGTTGTGCTTTCGTATTCAAGTGCTGTAAGTTAGATGTTCAATGTGTTGTTTCAATTTCATCTCTTATTGTCTGATTGTTAATTGGTAATGACTGTGTAACAAGTCTCGTTATCTGAATCGATTGCGAAAACTCCCTACATATTGAATATGTTTCATAATACAACCCTGGAAACGTATAACAATGTGCTATACAACCATATAATATTCTAAACCTGAGACATCTAAACATTGTTTTCTATGGCTTTTGTACGAAATTAATCCTGGATTGATGAAGGTTGCGAAGCATAACCCCATAATCCCCAATCCCAATTCAATATTACGCACACCAAAAGTTGTACATCGACATCCCAAATATTACTAGTTAATAAAAGAAATGTTCACATTAATATGGAATACGAACAAAAAGCAGTACGACCAAAAACCAAAAATCAAGACACAAAAAAAAAGACATCTCAGTTTGCAGCTGGTTGTTTTCTTCCTGTCACTTCCTCCTATTGTGCCCATAAGCACCACACAAAGAACACCTCATCACCATTCATTTCCTAGAAGGAGGTGCATCAGCGGATGTCGTTGTGTTGGACGATGTGGACGTTTCACTTGCCTCCTTTCGCCACTTTTTTTTTGGTCTCCCAGCCTTCTTAATGTATACAGGTGGTGCCAAGGGATTGAGCCTAACGTTCGGCCATGTATCTAGGCTTGTCACTGGGGATATTGTCAGTGTATACGTCCGAACGTACGCTTCTTTATTATACACATCATCCACCTAATCTGTGACATTCTGCATGCCTCGTGATAATAGTATCGTAATGACATGGCTGCACAATATACCCGTTAACTGCCACAGCCGACATGAACAAGTCCTTGCAGTCAGGTCAACTGCACACAAAATTTGAGTTTCATGGTGTCGTATTTGGAATTTTTGGTTCTCCGCATACTCAGCATATTTAGACCGCGATAGAGTTGTATTTTTCTAAATGATTTTCATTATTCTCAGTCCCACGATTTCTTTCCATTTGTTGCATGCCTCCATCTTTTTCATGATTCGTCGCATCAAGTACATTCGAATCTCCTCTAACATTGACAAGATAGGCCTCTCCTGTGTACTCGAGATGGTCACGTTGAAGGACTCCGATAAATTGTTCCCCACTTTGAAATGCGATTTACTCCAATGCTCTGCCGACTTCAACTACAACCAACCACATACAACAGTGTCCAGATCGCACATCATATTCATCTGTATCACCCATGCAGCTTCAGTTGTAGCTCTTGCTGCTGCCCAAAGTAAATTCTTCAATGCAAGGCCTTTGTATGTTGCACTAAAGTTGTTGTAAAGATATCGCACAAAGGTACGATGTTTTGTGGTACTTTCACCCCCTTATTACGGGCACTACTCTCTGAGACCTCAAACACTGGTTATTGCGCTAAAGCTGCTATGTGGCTATGCACAACTACATAAATCTCAAGTAACTTACGTCCTTTAAGATCCTTCAACATTTCCCCTTCATCAGATTCACTGTGCAATCTCCTCAAAGCAATACCCAATTTACATTTCTGCATCCTAAAGTGAAATTCTAAAGGCCCACAGTCACCACAAACGTGCTCAAGAGCCTGGAACCATTCCCTATTGAAGTATTTAGCCCTTAAAAAGTCCACAAACATCACCGTACCATGCTCATACTTGACATTATTCAACTTATCAAAGAAGACACCACCTGTGTATATAGCCATTGTGAAGTAGTCTATGTATCCGGTTGGATAATAATGTGAACAAGGGTTAGTACATGAATGGGTTCAAGACTCACAGTAAACAATGTGCACACACTTTTTACAACGAAATTCCAACAAATCACGTAAACAATCTGAACTAAAACCCTTTATTTCTTCAATCACAAAAACATAGCAACTTACCATACAAATGCGCTTCTTCAAACTCTCTGAGTCTTGGAACCTCCATTCTCGATAATCACAGTCAAACTGTAAACGCACCAAAAAACAACTAATTTGAATACCGTATTCCACCATTTCACAAATTTCACGCACGTATTTAAAAAAAAATAAAAATCCACTTCCACAACTTACTGCCGCACCTTCGCTAAAGAATGACAGTTGTTCAGACTTCAGAACACCTCGAGAAAACCTCTACGATCATGGGTAAACAAGGAACTGGCCGTACAACGTGGGTTAGCAACTGAAACCTCTCAACCTTCGTGTCGCTTCGTCTTGCACAAACCCCCCCCACCCCACCCTCCTCCTTCGTGTTGGGAAGGTATTATTAAAGACGAAAACATAAATTGACGCATTTGCCATTTGTTATTTTTCCATTTTCCCTGGGATTAATGGCACACCAGACAGATGCTGACGGTATGATGTTTTTCGCACAAAACTTTTGAATTATGGGGGTTTTTTGCTATTTTCAATAGTTATGGGATATATCGAAAAATGAAATGTTTTCCGGGGATATTCTACTATTAATCCTTAATTTCTACCGATCCAAATCTTTTAAAAGAACTTAACATAATATTATATAAGTTATAAATTAAATTAGTAAATTTCATACATATATTTTGTTATTTTCAATTCTTAGTACCTAATATTTTGTCTTCTTGCAAAGTATCTTTTCATTAATTTATAAATTATGGGATGACAATATGAGTTGTAAAAGTACTCAAAGTCAAGTGGCGTCCTGATTAGATATTGTTTGTTAGCCTTCCATACTTTGACAGTGAAGAAAGATACAATCTGATAACTCAAACTTTTGCCACACTTGCAATTTTTAATTCAATTGTCATAGTATGTACTTATTTGGTGGTGCTTAAAAGTAATAAAAAATTATATCAGAGTAACTTATTTGATCATATATGTATTTAAAGTTAGAGTGTATTTGATTGTCAATATTTTTCATGGAAAATATATTTTTTTTGTCTAAATTTCTACTTTTGTGCTGTTTGATTGACATTTTTTTCCATGAAAAATATTTTCTACTTTTGGTTACGTGACCATATTTTCCTCAAAATCAAGAAATTTTTTTTCTTTAGAGAGAATATGATTTTATTTTCCAAAAAATTCACTCTCTCTTTCTTTCTCTCTCTTATTTATCCATCAATAAAAATGGATTAGTATAATATTTTCTAAATTGAAAACTAAATCAATCAAACACGTTTAATTAATAATTTTCATACAAATAAGTTATAGGCAATTTGAATTGTCTAAAATTTATTTTCTTTTCATACAAATTTAATACTCACATTCAAACGAACCCTTAATATTTTTCTCACAGTTTACTTTTCTTTTTTAAAATGGTGTCTTAAAAATTAAATTTTAAGCACATCGAAAAATGTCTAGAGGGATAAACTAGATAATTATGTTAGTTCGTACTTGTGAACTTAGATTGGATCCAATCTCGATTCATGACACTTTATTTTCTAAATTATTGTTAAATGCAGTGACGAATCCAACACTAGATTACAAGTCAGACTAATATGTTGAAAAAAATAAATTTACACGTAAATAATTTTTTTTTCTTACACTAAAAAAAATAACGGGCCTGTTCGGCCTAGTCTCCCCTAAATCCGTCCTTGCTTAAGTGGTTCGTAAGAATCGTATCACAAAAACTGTGAAAACCCTTAAACTCGATTGAGTATACTTTTCAATTTGACGTAAAATGATTTAGAAAGTATTCAAGTGTTAGTGAAAATCTAAGAAAAATACATTGTTCAAGTCTTGAAATCTCTCCAATTAAGTTTTTTTTTTTTCCCCCAGCTAATCTTTAATTTCAAATATTGGTATATTTATCCTATATAAAATGGAGGAAAAAAAATTAAAACATTAAAATCATTTGCCAAACAGTCCCTTCGAAATGCCAGTTGTCAAGTAGACCCAGATTAGCATGGACCTGTCGTTAGCGGCAGATCCAAACCTTTTCGCGACGGGTTCGAATCTGCTACAGTCAATCTATCTACACTTGACTTGCTAAACTTGTACATTTATTCCAATTAAGTCCGTTCATCAAAAATTGTTATTAAAAGTATGGATGTACAATAAATTGAAGCAGAGGAATTTCGATATAAAAAGAGGTACTCTAGCGTTCTGAGGTACCCTTCCTCTTCCTTGTTATTGCAATAAACAACTTAGAGGTCCCTTAACTTTTTTAAAAAAATCATTTTAGTCAAATATTTTTCTCCCCTTCAAACTCATCATTGGAGTTCAATTTCAATTCAACTTGGTCATCGACAACTTTGTCACAAAAAATAAAGGTACTTTCTTACATGAACAATATGAAAGCCTATAATATTTGTTAATTATCTAGCTGTAATATTTATACGTGTAACTTGTAAAACATATAGTAATTATTTAACATACAACTACTTTAGAGGTCGACAGTTAATGACATGACTTTCGTATTAAATTGCAAGTTTACTTCGTTGTTAAGTCAACTTAGCAAATTGAAATTTAGAGAAATCTACACAGATAAAAATTGTCGGTAGAGAGAGACATTAAATTTTATGATGAACTTGTCTTTAATGAACAAATCTCGACAAAATTTTAACTTCAATGACTAGATAAAGAAGCAAATTACCATTAAGAGAAATCTCCGCAGAATTTTGTCCATAGTAAAAGACATTAAATTTTATGATAGACTGGTCATCAATGATACAAAATTAATAAAGGTTTGAGTGACTAAAATGAAATTGTAGTCAAAGTTAGGAGACCTCTAGTGTTTTCAATCCTGTGACTGTATTTCACTCGCACACAGAGATATATAAACACACCCCTACGCATACTCAGTGGAAATCTAGAGAGAGGAAATGGAAGAGGAAGTGATGAATATCGGTGAAGAAGTGACTGGGTCTAGCTTGACAATGGAAAAAGTCGCCGCTGCAAAACAGTACATCGAAAATCACTACAAGAATCAGATGAAAAGCATCCAAGAGCGCAAGGAGAGGTATAACTGCAATCATAGAATATTAGAAACACGCACACACATGTTTATTTATATATAAAATGAGTTACAAATGTAGGGAGGTAGTAGAGCATTACATTAATTATTTCGATTCGTGAATTTGATTTATGGTATAGAAGATCCAGCACGTGCTTTGATTTTTGGAATTTTTTTTGTAGAGGTTCTTGAATTTTTTTATTTTCTGAATTCAGCAAATTATAATGAATTAATTTGGGCTGCATGTGATTGAGTTAGTGATGCAAGTGAAAATTTTCTTGAATTTATATAAATAATTAGGATAAGGATAGAAGAATTTCTTTCTTAATTAGTCTAATTTATGTGGCAGAAAGTCTAGTAATGAATTTGGTTAGTTAGGAACTCATAAATGACTGAATTTAAGTGGGGTTTTATGATAGAAGAATTCGTTGTGGTAACTTATTTGAATGACAGGAGATGATATTTCCAAGTTGAAGTTATTAGGTTTATAATGTGAAAGGAGTGATGGGATAGATGAATGTGAAGGAGAGTTTTGGGAGATATAATCGAGCAATGGGTTTAAGTTTGATTATGGAGTTCTTGCAAGACAGGATCAGCATGGGCCATAGTAAAATGTATTGCTAATTTCGACAATAGTTGCAATTAGTTCTGCATCATTGAGGAAGAGTAGACTCCGAGCAGAACTTCTATTATTTCTCTGTCTTCCTGCTGTAGTGATGACAATCTTTTCCTTTCCTTTTGGTTTGTAATTCTGAACTTTTTGTTCAATGTATCCAAAGTTAACACGTAGAAAATCTTGATTGGAGTAAGTTGATGTTAATTTTTAGCCAGTGATATTTTTGTTAGGCATTTAGTGTTGGTTGTTACTTTATCAAGGTGAAAGGTCTAAAGCCAATGGTAATAGTCTGAGTTGGATGGTAGTAGAGAACCAATGATGACCATCCGAGTGTTTGATAATAAATGCACTTTTGTCCTTAATCCTGAGGATATTCAAGTCATGCCTGATGACTTTAACAATGAGTATGATACCATTACAAGGAACAAGTGATCATTCCTTAAATTCGGTAGAAACTATATAAATTTAACCTAAATAAACATGAGTAGAAAAGCTCCAATGAATCTTGTGAAATTCGTGAATATCTGTCATTAAGAACATGTTTGGTTAAGATTAAAAAGTTCACTTATAAGTGAATAAATAAATTTTCAAATATTAAAACAAATATTTTTAAAAAATTAGTAAGTTAAATAATTTGACAGGTAGGTAGGAGTTACTTTCAAACTAATTAACTTATACGAGAAAAAGTTTCCAGAAATATGTAGAAACGTAAAGTCACTTGGAAGTAACTTTTACTTTTCTTTTCAAGCTTACCAAACATGCTCTAAAAGCTCACTGCTCAGATAACTGGTTATTGTGCTTTGACATCCCAAAACCAAATGCATGACTTAACAAACAACAATTAGCCAGGCCTTATTCCCATTAAGATTGTGATCTGCTACACGAATCTTTTTCTGGCCACTCCATACAATCCATTGAAGTCGTTTATGTTACTTGATTTGAGAAATGGTCAATAACATAGAAGGAGAGCTACTTTTGTTTCTAGTCTACTGGATTGAAGACATATGCTAGTATGCTTTCGGACATCAATTGAACCATTTATTGATATGTAGTTAGCTCAAACTAAATCAATATGTGAAAGAGAAAACCTGTAAGCAGGGACGGATTCAGGACCGGATTACGGGCCGGGCTAATACGTAAAAAAAATAAAATTATACTTGGAATAAAACAAGTAGTGGCTCGTAATTCTAGTGGGCAAAGATGATGATGTGGCTACATCAGACATTCATTTATGCAGTTCATTTTAAACTGTGTTCAACTCATGGAATGAGAGATGACATTTGCAGGGCATTCGGGGATCCAGATCCTAGGTGGATGTTCCCAGGGAATTTTATTAGTAAATAATCCTCAGCCTCACACATGTTTTTGCATCTGGAAAATATGTTTTGTTTCTTACCAAAATGTTCAATATTTATGAGATTCACAATGTTATATTTTTATGTCAACTAACTTTGTTTTATGAAACATTCAATTGATTTAATAAAGCAAGATGCCAGATTGTATGGTTCTTATATTATGCTTTGCTTTTGTCATTTTGAAAGACGCTAATGTTTTGAGCTAGTTCTCCCTTTTGCATGGTAGCCAAGAGATTTTACCCATCTTACCATAAAGGGAAGAAAATACAGAGGATTTTCTAGACTTTTTGGCCGAAATATCAAAATTTCTTTTTGCCCACTTTAGTATGTCTATCATTTTCACTGTTTTGTGAGTTAAAATCTTGATATTTTTACACCATGCTTTTTACTTCAGGTAATGGATTTTAGAATGAAAATTAGCATCGTCAGATGTGCCCAAATAGGAACAGATCAATCTAATCAAGGCAATGGAATCTTTGGGCACATATGAATATGCGAATTTTTGTTACATTATGTCAGTTAAATCTTGATATTTTACGCTTTTCACTCCAGGCGATGGATTCTAGAACGAAAATTAGCATCTTCTGATGTTCCCAAAGAGGAACAGATCAATCTAATCAAGGATTTGGAGCGAAAAGAGACAGAGTTTATGCGATTAAGGAGGAACAAGATATGTGTAGATGATTTTGAGCTTTTGACCATTATTGGGAGAGGAGCCTTTGGTGAGGTTGGTGATTTGTATCACAACTCTTTTCTTGAATATCTTTTCTTTGTAAGTCTTGAGATCCTTGAAATTATGCAAATGTTCTTGCTCATGTAATCTTTGAATTGTGACAATGTGCATCATATAGCTTAGAAAGATAATTTAATCTACCACCCGTGGTATCTTATTACTAAAATTTAGAGCTATCTTTGTCAAGGGGGAAAAATGATGTTTCAAGTATGGCCATATAGTCTTGTCATCAGATGATGATAAGATGCTGATTATTTTATTATCAACATTTCTGCTTCTATCCAACTTTTGTTGTCGATATGTCCATTTTTTCCTTATTTTAATTTTAATTTCCTACACTTGGATATATTCTTTTCAACTTGACCTTTTACTCTGCCAGGTGTTTGATGTTTTGTATGCCTGCTAATTAATTTCAACTTTCCAGGTCCGATTATGTCGAGAGAAAAAAACAGGGAATATCTATGCCATGAAGAAACTGAAAAAATCTGAAATGCTTTCAAGAGGCCAGGTCAGTGACAAATATTACCATATCAATGAAACTCGCGAAGTTTCTTTCAAATTAGCATTAGACCCAATGCTTTTCTGGAAGACAGAATTTTTTTTTGTGT
Organism: Fraxinus quadrangulata; assembly: GCA_903798255.1. Classification (NCBI taxonomy): domain Eukaryota; kingdom Viridiplantae; phylum Streptophyta; class Magnoliopsida; order Lamiales; family Oleaceae; genus Fraxinus; species Fraxinus quadrangulata. Next base: position 100,993 of record CAIGRB010118940.1, read on the forward strand.
GGGTGGGTGGGTAATAATTGAATGATGCCACTTGAGATGAAACGACCCTGAGCACTATACCTTTTGAAAGCGAAAGATGAGAGGACTAACCTTTCTATCAGTTTGTGATATTAAACAGCAATAGACTAAAGCCATAATTTTGACAGAGTATACAGAATGGAGAGGCTGTATAACTGCAAAAACTTCTAGTATTGAAGATAAGGTGAAGCTGAAAACTTCTTCATGAAAGGCACAAGGCTATTTGCTGAAGCTTCTTATATCATCTACGAAGCTAATTTCTGGGGATAAGTATTGCTTTTATAGAAAATCAAATGGCATGAGTCCTATTATCTCTTGTCAACTCTGTAGCTTACTCTTCCTGTCTTCTAAGTCCTCTTTCCTATTTCCTACGAAGTGTTCCTAAAAGAAAGGGTTGGAATTTTTCAACATGACTGAATATCATAATTAAAGTATGAATTGTTCAGTGATACTAGTTCTATTTACGTGCAAAAATCCCTAAGAAGGATGAAAACTTACCAGAATGACATGGGAAGGAGTGGGTTCCTAATTCGAAGACTAATACGTTTTTTACAACAATAATTATACCTACTTTCTAACTTTATGCCAACAATAAGTGGGTATATTTGGAATTCAACCTCCATTAATACCTCAGAAGAAAGACAACACCCCAAGCTTCCCTTTCTTGTCCAATCATTCATGATGAGTGGCAGAGGATTGATCTGGTTCCTTTTAAATAATTGACAATTATTTTATTTCTCTCTATGTTTTAATCTTTGGAATGCAATCTAAAAAGTTTTAACCTGTAACAAGTCTCAGGTATCCATTCATTGCATGGAATCTTGTGAGGACACGAGTGGGCTTGTGTGATTTCCTTTTGTCTCAAAAAAGTGGTTCTTTTCTCTGCAGGTGGAACATGTTAGAGCGGAGAGGAACTTACTTGCAGAAGTGGCTAGCCACTGCATTGTAAAACTGTACTACTCTTTTCAAGATACTGAGTATTTGTATCTTATTATGGAATATCTCCCTGGTGGTGATGTGATGACCCTGCTGATGAGAGAAGACACACTGTCTGAAAGTGTTGCTAAATTTTACATTGCTCAAAGTATCCTGGCCATTGAGTCCATTCATAAACATAATTATATTCACAGGTGGGTGTGTTTTCTGGCATTTCAAGAAATTAGTGTATGTAGTACCAAATTCACTCGTGAATCAGGTATCCTTCAATGTTGCGAACATTAATATTTTCTTTTAAATATCTTTTTTTATATTTCTTTTTTTTTTTCTTGTTTATTCTCAGGGATATCAAACCAGACAACCTTCTTCTCGACATAAATGGTCACATGAAGCTTTCAGATTTCGGTCTTTGCAAGCCTCTTGATTGTAGAACTTTATCTACTGTAAATGAAAACGAGGCCTTGAGTGATGAGAATACAAGGGAACCGATGGACATTGATGGCCGCTTTCCAGATGCTGCCAATAGTAGTCACTGGAGAAGCCCTCAAGAACAGCTTCAGCATTGGCAGATGAATAGGAGGAAGTTGGTGAGAAATCAAAAAACATGCTTGAAATATTTTTTCGTACATATCCTGCAGGACTGAGTATTATGCCTATTCCTATGTGTGATTAATGCCCAAAAGATAAGGGAAAAATAACTATAAGAAAATTGAAATCTTATAGCTTAACGGGATGGGTGTTTATACATTTACATGAAATTTGAGGCTTTTTTTTGTGTTAATGTTCTTGACCTCTAGCACCATTTTGAAATTATGAAGGCTTATAATACTCTGTTAAGTCTTTTCCAAAATTATGTTAGTTCGACCGACCTGAAGTTAATGTCTTTTAAATTTAAATTCTCACCCAAATAATGTGTATAATATAATCCCACGTCACAATTAATAGTTTTTCACTAATTTGAGATGATTGAATGATTATGTGGTTATGGGAAGAGAAAACTACCCTTGATTTCTGGGAGATCATATCTTCGTCTGGATTATTATGATTGCCGAGAAAATTTCTTTTATTCCAACGGAACTACTGAATAATAGGGGCATCCCCATGTTATATATTGATCAAATAAATGACATCTGTGTGAAGAAAAGCTTGGCAACACTCAAATTGACTTGGAGACTTTAAAGTGAACCATTGACCACTGCACTGTGTTTGTTAATGACATAAACTGAAAACATTTTAATTCGTAACTTTGAGACTTTCAATTTGTTCCTATAAATTTCAAGTGCTACTTTGCCATATCCACATTCTTTTAGTTTAGACCAGTGGCATATATCTGTCATTGATAAGATTGAGGGATGGTACTATCTGATATACCGTACTTTTTGATTGCTTGAGTAATTATCTTCTTCTTTTCTTGTTATCTTTCAAAAGGCATTTTCAACTGTTGGTACGCCAGACTATATTGCACCTGAAGTGCTATTGAAGAAAGGATATGGCATGGAGTGTGACTGGTGAGTCTGTCCTTGTGTCTTTTCCTTTTAATTAGTTTAATTTTCTATCATTCTTGTGAGAGATCAGATAACTAATATGGATATGCATGTTGAAGTACTGTTATGCCTGTACCTTTTGAATATAGGCAGCTTACCAACCTGGCCTTTAGCTGGGGAGCTGAACTAATAGAAAAACTGGTTATCGCTGATGTATACTATAAAATATTTCCCTTTTCCCACAGATTGCACCTATTGGATTCCAAACTCGTGTAACTTTGTTGTTTGTCTGTGTCATAGCATAATTTCCAGTACTTTGCACTTCATTAACTTATTGAAAGTAATTTTCTGATATAAATGTGGTTTTGGAGTCTTGAGGGACCTCAAAATTCTCTGTGGAGAAATCTGAGCATCTGAAGAACTGCCATTTCTTTGGATTTGTGATTGATTGTTGAGTTCTATATAGAAGCTGAGCTGCTTGGTAAAATTTGGCTGCTTGTGTTGTACTAAGGAGAGAGAACTATAATGTAACTTATTGATTGCTTGCCTTGTTATATCCACTAAATATGCTGCAGGTGGTCGCTGGGTGCAATTATGTATGAAATGCTTATTGGCTACCCCCCATTCTATTCCGATGATCCAATGACCACTTGCAGGAAGGTAATATAAGTTGCATGTGATATGCTTTGAGTTTGTTTCCCCATAATGTCTACTCCTATATTGTGTTCTTTTCAGTTAGCTTTGTTTGAGGGTGTGTTCTGATTCTACTCATGTTACCGCAATTTAAGAGTGCCAAGAACTATCAAACTACCACCAGTTTGGTTTTAAGACAGAGATAAACCCGAAACTTCTTTCATGGACACAATTATATTACCTTCTGAAAAGTTCCCACACAAGTAGGAACCTTAGTTTAGAATTTCTTAGGCATAACTTGCACCTCCAAGTAAAAACTCTTTAGGTTCTTAGCCAGAAATTTGAACCAAAAAGAAAATAAATAAATAAATTTTCCACTCCCCCTTTATGTCTGGTGGAAGATGTATGCACTCATCTCTTATATTATGCGGTGGATTGCCTTGCTAAATGAACTCAAGAGCAGATGCTTCAGACCCTACTTTCTTCCTGTTTACATGCCCAGTCCTGGTTGAGGACTTTGCTCTACGTCACTATAGTGTTAGTAAGACCAAGTAAACCTAATATCAATAATTCCTATGTCAAGCCTGCTGTTGGCCGAAGAGATGCAGATTAGTGATATGACTGTATTCCCACAATTCTGTCAAATCCATACTTGAGTTACTGCAAGTGCATAACAATTACGATTTCAGGAGTTCGACTGCTGTTACCTTGGAAACCATTGCCTTTTAATTGGCTCATCATCCATAAGCTGCCAGTATGCATTTGGGAATAACTAAAATAAAAAGAAGGCTGGGAATGGCTTGTACCGATGACTTGTTACTGTTGAAATAATTGTATTCTGATCCAAGGTTTATACGGCTGCCAGATTGTTCATTGGAGAAATCACTTGAAGTTTCCTGAAGATGCTAATTTGAGCCCTGAAGCGAAAGATCTTATCTGTAGGCTATTATGTGATGTTGAACATAGGCTTGGTACTGGAGGAGCAGGCCAAATCAAGGTACAATTTTTTTGTGAATTAGTATCATTTAGTCTCTCTCTCTCTCTCTCAATCACGTAAATTTACAATTAAACACATAAGAATTTAATTCTCTCTCTCTCTCTCTCTCTCTCTCTCTCTCTCTCTCTCTCTCATATATATATTTATATGAATTCAAACTCATTTTCATACTAGTGAATGTGTATCAGGCTCATCCTTGGTTCAAGGATATAGTATGGGAAAAGCTATATGAAAAGGAAGCAGCATTTAAACCAGAGGTTAATGGGGAGCTGGATACCCAGAATTTTATGAAGTTTGATGAAGTATGCTCTCTGACTTCTTTATTATTTCAAGCTGTGTTCTCTTCTTTTGCTTCAAGTACAGAAAATATTCAACATTCTAGAAATATTGGCCCTTCGATTGAGGTTTCAAAATCATGTTATTCTAATGAATTTTACATGCTTGTTTTAGCAGCGTGGGTCTTCTTTTGGTCTCTTGTCAAGATGTTATCTAACAGAAGGCCTAGACTTCTCAAGAGACAGCTTTAAATCGCAAGCTAATCTTTGAATCTGCAATATAATAGTGAATTTAGATCTCTCATACTATAGTGCTTGCAGTTTAGTTATCTGAAAGCTTTTGAATATGTTTATCTTCTCAGAATTATCACCTTTTTACTTCATATATTCAATTTTATTCACGAATGCCAATTTGTTATGTTGCTTTTTTCGATAACCTCATTCATGCAAATATTTTCTTGATTTGTTAATAGATGAATCCTCCAACTGCAGCAAGATCTGGCTCAGGACCCTCACGAAAGGTTTGTCACTGAATATCTATTTACTTGTCAGTCTATCATACCTTTGGTATTCTGTATAGATAATAGATATCGTTATGCTTATTTTCCTATACAACGTACTTGAATGATATAAGCAGAAAGCTCACCTTTTGAGCGTTAGACGAGCTCATTTACTTATTGGAAGCTAAACATATACACTTGCTAGATTCAATAGTTTAAATAATTTGGGGTTTCAGGATATTCTCAGACTCAATACTTCACCAGCTGCTTCTCTTAAACATCCTTCTTTCTCAACAATTAAGCCTTATATGCATATATTTGGGATGGGCCATATGAATCGTTGTTATTAATTCTCTTCAGTTCATTGCTACATCCACTAGAAGATCACTTGCAATTAGATCCTTCTTTACCACAGCAGTCCAATAACTTTGGTCTCTCTCTCTCTCTCTCTCTCTCTCTTTCTCACCCGTGTTAAAATGAGATTGAAATATCCTTGGTTTTCTACATAATACAAAACTTCTATAGATTAAAATATTGTGATTAAGAAAATATGTTGTTGAAATAGCAAAAACATGGTTTCAAAAAATCTTTCAACTTTCTTAAGTACAAAATGCCCGTCTAAGTTTACTTCTGTGGTATCAATCTATTGATTGTCAATGTTACGTGTCCACTTCAATTACTTAAGTGGTTTAGTTCTTTTTGTGTTCAGTTGATGGTTATTAAGGCATCTAATATTGATCTTAATGGTACCCTACACAGATACACCTAAATCCCAAGGATTTAAGTTTTGTGGGCTATACATACAAGAACTTTGATGCTGTCAAGGCACTGCTTAAGTCATCGGGTGAGGATTATTTGTTCTCTCAATTATCCACTAGTCTACCTACTGTAGCTCTCTCCTCTATATAAACATGCACACTTGCATGATTTCATGTGCATTTTTTGTAACATTTGTCGACTTTGTCTTGCAATGGAGACATGATAGTTTATGGCAGACCTAGAGCCTATTTCAAATAAAATAAAACGATGCTCTCCTGCTAGGACATCATTTGTTTCTCTTTTGGTAGGATGGTCAAAGATACTTAAATGGTCATGTCTTTCATTTTTTTGAGCTTCATCAATGTAAGCAATGTTTGGCTCATTGCACTCTCTACTCCATGGAGCCCTAATTTGCACAGTGAACCTGTAATCTTCAGTACAGTGCAACTTCTCTAAACCTTTTATCCGAGGGTGATTTGAATATCATCCATGAACCTTTACAAACAAGTTGATTCATCCTTGTAGGGGACACTGCTCTGCAATTGTTTCCTGACTTTTACTGAAAAGCTATGCAGAACCATGCTCTGGCTGAAACTGAATGATTCGATATTTTTATGGCACAACTAACCTTTTTGGCATTCTAATATGATGAATATGAGGAAGAAAATTAAAACCTGCATCGCAATACAAAATCATTGAAATATCATAATCTGAGTAGTGAGAAGGATTTTTATGAAGTTTTCGTGTCTGCATTAACCTAAAATGGTATGCATTCTACACTTAAAACCTCATGCTTTTCCACAGTAATTCTGAATTGCTTCAATCATTGCAGATAGTAGAAGTGCATCACCAAGTCGGCCATCAATTGATTCCATATTTGGTAAGACACATGTTTCTGGAACATTTGTTTTGGTAAATGCCTTGGTGTTTTATGATCTAACATAATGCATTGTTTAGGTGATTCCAAGGGGAGCCAAACGAGGAAAGGAACAGCAGAGGAAACGGATGTACAGATGATTGCAGCAACAGAGGATGCAATGGTGCCATAATAATATAGTAATATCAATGCATTAGTAAACGGGAAACCTTGTTGTGGGACGTGGCATATGCCTGTATATTTGTGTAGGTTGCTCGCCCCTATTTGGTGTTTCCTTTAGATGGCTGCCTCATATAATGCAAAACCATCATTCTAAGTGTATAGTAGTGCTTGAGAAACATTGGAAGGTTCCAAAGTGGGTTAAATTTGTAGGGTGGACTTAAGGTTATAATAGTAGTAAAGTGTGTAATAGAAATCTAGAATAGGTCGTGTGTTACTTCATGTAGTTGCTGCCCAGGTCGTTTCTCTCGTGGCAGTTTCTGGTGAAACATTTGACGGATGGGTGATTATCATTTTGCTATAAGCTGGGATTGAACTTTTTTTAAGTTATATGCAAATTGAAACTTGCTTTAGATCAATCTTTCTCAACTTTTGGTCACCAAGTCGAGGTTTATTTGTTATTTTGTGGAATGGAGTGACACTTGCATAATCAATATATACCGTGGTAATGTACACTGTAGACCAAAATTCACAATGCACTAGACCAGTATATGAAACATCATGTAATGTTTCTTACTCTCCCACCTTACAACCACATCACTTGAAACCAAACCATCTCGAGACGTATTCTCGTATTCATAATATCTGATCAATTATCATGACCATGACCATGTCATTCACCTGAATGAATCCATTCTGTCAATTCTCGTCAACGAAAACTCAGACAAGAACACTGAACTCGTTACTTCTTTTCTCCCAATTTTTCCTGCTGCTCGTTTTCGTCCTTTATCCCCTCTGAGGATGAAAGTGTTCTTTGACATCTGGTTTCTCGTCTTGATCTTTGCTTTCGATGCTCAAGCTCTCAAGAAGGTTAGCAGCAGCGCTGGCTTCATCACTATCTCCGGAGTATTTTGCCAGAAATTTAGTGATTTCTTCAATCTATTCTTTGAACAATCATGCTACACGTACCTAAACTTTTACATAATCTTTTACCGAATCGATAAGTGGCGCTTTTACTGAATCGACAAGTGGCGGCGCCTTTAATTATGCTATTTGTACAACATTGTGGACAATGTTGATTGTGGCAAAAAAGTATTGGTTGAAATGATGAGTTGTTTTTAAAATTGTCAAATGATATCACGATGCACGGCGTGTTGTCAATAATGATGCAAAATCATTGTACACCAAGCATTGTTCAAATGAAATTTATTGGGAAGTACAATATCCTCCAAAAAATGATTGTGAAATGTCCACCCAACTGACTGAAAGTCCAAGATTGACTAACGAAGAGAGGTGAATTTGTTTTTAAAATCTTTTCGAATAATTAACTCAAATTATGTAAGTTAAAAACACGATTAACTAGTAATTGTAAGTAAGTTCAAGCAAGTAGATCAATCAAATAATAAGTACAAATATGAAAACGATAAGTAAAAGGGAGAGAAGATGCAAACGATATGTTTATAAATGTTCGATTCCAAAATTGATCTACGTCCCACGTTATCAAGTTTTCCGTTACGAACAACGCCTTTTCCACTATCGTGATTGACTTATGGTGCAATCCAACAATTTACAAAGCTTCCGGTGACTTACAAATAAGGAGCACCAATATTTTTATAATGTTGAACTTTCCGAGACCTCAACACGATCCATATGACCCTCACTATTGAGTTTTACGGGACCTCGATATGATCATTGATTCAAAAGAGTTTTACAAGTGAAATCTTCTCTTCTTTAATGAATAATAGATTCAAAGTTGAGAACAAGAAGATAAGAAGACAAACACTTTAATAGATAGCAATTAATATATCTCAAGTGTTGGATTTGAAAAATTTTGATAAAATTAATTTTCTAAGTTTGGAATAATAAAATATTTTTCAAATATAAATCAATTTATAAAGATGAATTAATAATAAAGACCAATGATTTATCTCAATAATGCTCACTTATTGCTCTTAGAGTTGGTGAGATTGAATGAAAAGTAGGAGCAAAACAGTCAAAAACTATGTCCAACCGGACGCAACGTACCCGACATCCAGTACAGTACCCGACGGTCAACTAGCCGTTTGTGTCAGAAAATCAGAACGGTTGAATTTTTTACCGTTGGCGTTAAAACTGCTATATCGACGTCCGGTACGACAGTTTTACTCCGAAACGTCCTCGTTTTAATTTTTAACAAATATAAGTACTTGATGGACTTTTTAAAAAGATTTTTCAAAGTAAGTGACACTTTTCAAATATAAGTTTGAGATTTTTACCAAAAATAATTTTTATGCAAATATTTTTGTATCGTGATTTTTCGTGCATAAAATCGATTTTGAGCTTGTCAAGATTCACTGTCAAGTACTAAAGTATTTTACCTTTACATATGAGTATAAAAAAGTCTAAGTGCTTCATTTTGAACTTCTTGACATGCATGCTTCACTGTACTTCGACTTTTATCTTGATTGTTGAGGTATCTTTTTGCTAGTTTTCCAATATCAATCTTCATAGCCTCGTTTAATCAATTTTGTTTCCATGTCGATCGTTGCATGCAAATAGCTATCGTCTCGAATGATTTGACTGAAATGCTTAACTTTCACTTTGTTCTTCATTTCGAGTCCGATTTATAATCTTGATAGCTTTAAAGACTTAATCACTCAAATTTAATTGTTAGTACATATAATTGACTTGTTTATTATAATCAAAACATTAAGGTTATAATCAACCATATGTCAACNTCGTGATTTTTCGTGCATAAAATCGATTTTGAGCTTGTCAAGATTCACTGTCAAGTACTAAAGTATTTTACCTTTACATATGAGTATAAAAAAGTCTAAGTGCTTCATTTTGAACTTCTTGACATGCATGCTTCACTGTACTTCGACTTTTATCTTGATTGTTGAGGTATCTTTTTGCTAGTTTTCCAATATCAATCTTCATAGCCTCGTTTAATCAATTTTGTTTCCATGTCGATCGTTGCATGCAAATAGCTATCGTCTCGAATGATTTGACTGAAATGCTTAACTTTCACTTTGTTCTTCATTTCGAGTCCGATTTATAATCTTGATAGCTTTAAAGACTTAATCACTCAAATTTAATTGTTAGTACATATAATTGACTTGTTTATTATAATCAAAACATTAAGGTTATAATCAACCATATGTCAACAATTTTTCCCTTTTTGATTATGATAAACATGATGATTTGTAAGGTAAGATTGAACAATTGATATTATATTAATAAAGGAATATACATTATAAATTTATCATGTAATTCATATTTCCCCTATCTTTTACAAATCAATAACTATACATTCAAAGCATATAATTATTTTCGCCCATTTTTCATATACTCTAAGTATATTATATTTTCCAATCAGAACATGTATAATCATCTCACTCCATTTTTCCCTTTTGACATAAGCAAAAAGGGATAGCATTTAAGATCAAAACTTTAAATTAACCATAGATTATAGTAATAAATCCTCTCTCAATTAAATATAAGATGCCAAATATATACAAGTTTAAATAATAGAATAATCATCACATTTATAGTAAAATATAGAATTAAAGCATGAGTGATGGAATGACAAAAGCATAATCATTTGGGTAAAATTAATATAAGTTCCAACCAATTATGCACATACAATCATATAAGAACATTTAGTATGAATTCAATTTAGCCACCTACTTCAAATTCATCAATAATTCCTAAAGATCTTTGAATATATGAAAATCTATCAAGTGTTAGAGGTTTAATGAGAATATCGGCCAATTGATTTTCCTTATTCGCAAATTCTAATACAATATCCGACTTCTGGGGTGCTTTTAGAATACCATAGACTTAATGTCTTAATGCCATTAAGATA
>CAIGRB010118941.1:8588-56127 GCA_903798255.1 Fraxinus quadrangulata
CAATTCGAATGTTCGGACAATTAAAATAAAAAAATGAACAGTGTGAAATAATTACAACCGTTCATCGTTGTATAAAAACAAGAGAGAGCAAAATTATTTAACAAAAAGTAAGTGAAGACAAAGAAGATAAAAATGAGAGAAGTAAAGGAAGATAAACTAGGTTGGAAAACATAGTGTAAGTAAGAATTAAAAGGAGAAATTTAGGAATTTATCGAACCTACTCTGTAGAGAGCAGATTGAACCTCTATCTTTCTTTTTTTTTTTTTTCTTGTACCTAAGCTCAGGTTTCTTTTCAATATGTTTGTTCTGGCTATAGTAATCTTTCAATGGATAATTTATACGCGCGTTGTTGAATATTTTGAAAATTACTTTTTATCAAAGATTGAGTGGACAACTTGAAATTATTGAGCTCATCGAAGGGATGCTAAGCAATACTAGCTTTACATTTCCAAAAAGTATTTGACATCTACCTCTGTACAACAGTTAGGACTTTTGGAGAACTAAAAAGTATCGAATTAAATTTTCAATTAAACTTCTTTGTCAGAAAGAAAATGTCACATTTGTTGACAGATACTCACATGAGAGTGGAATCCACGTGAATAAAAAAGACCAAAAAAAAAAAAAAAAAAAAATTCTATCCATGATTGTTAAATTTTAACGTATTTAGGTTTAAGATAAAAATGATGCACATGTCAAATCTTTGATTACAAAATATGATTTTGGTCTACAAATGATGAAGCCATTTACATAAATAATTCATTGTTCGATTTGAATAAAAATAGATTTTTAATAAATTTTGATGTGAAATATGCGGTCAAAAAGTTTATAAAAGTTCAGAATGCGTGATTAAAAGCGAATTTAAGGAAAAAATTAATTTTAAAAAATGGGTCCAAATATGGACTAAATATGGTCAACCATCTCCAAGTGTTACAACTTCTAAATGAAGTGTTTGAAATGTAATTTCGATAAAGACATAATACATAACGATGCACAGCCAGTTAAACCACTATTACTATGAATTTCGACCCCGAGTAACCAGTGGAATGCCTCCAATCCTAGTTATGAAACCGGTGAATGCCATCGTTAGAACCAAAATCTTTCTTGAGCCTTATCGGAATGAAAGCATATGAAATTCGGCACACTATCTCAAAGAAAAGCCTAAGAGGGAAATAATCTGCACAAGATGCAAAACTTAATAATTACAGATTCTATATTGACTTGCACGTACTTCATCATATGCAATTTACTTGGAGACACAATTGTTACCAAGACTACATATGCAATTTATCCTTAAAAAATGTGCATTTCACGCACAAAACTAATTGTCCTTTTAGATGGAATCTATCCAAAAGAACCAATTGTGTCAAAAATGCAAATGTTTGCGACAGTTATTGCTATGATTTAAAGGTTTGGGACCAAAATGCCAAGATAGACAAAGGTTTGCGACCATCTACTCCAATTTCTCTTATTATCCATACATTTAATATGACTCACTACTATTCACTTTTGTAAATCATTTATAAATTTGCCAAATCGAGGCTAATTTAATAAGTAAACTAACACATGGAGTAAGAATAATGAAAAATTATCGAGAACCAAATTTCAAGCATTTTATGAATGAAAACTCTAAGCCCTGCAGGAAACAACTCCAAAGATGCAACTCTTATTCCAGACAAAAACTTATACTGACTTCAACAGGAAGCATGTTCGGGTAAATTGAAAGACGTTTACATCATACACAATGAACTAGAAAACAGTTTGAAATCTCAGCTTATTAAGAGAGTAAGAAGATGGGTTTCTAGCAATCTTATTAAGTGTTTTTCTCCTTTGTAGGTCGTTCACGCATGCTAGTAAAAAGTACACTATAAACTATCTAAAGGCTTATTTTACTCCTCCATTCTAGGATGAGCTCTTCTAGGAGCGTATTCCTAGAAAGAAGAAGCCCCTTGGAAATGCAGGTGCGGTGTGTGAGGCAATGTAGTAAGTGCTTGCAATCCTGGAAAACGAGTCTCTCTCAGTAGGAGAGGCTGCGGAGGTCCCAATAGAGGCAAGAAACAAGCTCTCTAGAATAAGTGTTTTTCTTCACAAGGAGAAAAATCATGATAAAACTATCTAAATTTAGCTACTGTTAATCTTGGGCTTTTCCTCCCTCGTCTACTTCATCCGGACACATGCTGATTTAAGCTAATGATATATGAATATGAGTAGTTACTATAGCTCAAGTATTGTTCTTGCAAGATCTTCTCCCTAATTATGCTTCCAGATCGGAAGAATTTAACGGAAAAGATTTTTGCTTATTGACTGAGGCTTTGATATGAATCAAAGTAAATAAGGCACTCAGCAAACACCCACCCTTGTGCACAATAAGGCACCATTTCTATCTAGTGGAATTTTGAAAGGCAAACATAATCTTAATGTACATTTTCCCTTTTGAATTTACCCCAAATGCTATAATAGCAGCAAGACAAGCCCATAATTTATGTGCCAACAAGCACTCAGCAAACACCCACCCTTGTGCACACTAAGGCACCAAATTCTATCTAATTGAATTTTGAAAGGTAAAACATCATCTTAATGTAGATTTCACTTCGGTGGATGAAGTTACCCCAAATGGGGATTTATTCAGAAAACGCAGATGTGGAATGTCAACGCCATTTTTCTTGTATTATACAATGGAACAGAATTAAATGGATTTTGTAAGAAATAATATTCATAGAACACAAGATATTATTATTTATAAGGAGGAGCAAAGGTCAAGGGCAGATTAAGCATCTCTATTTGCTTAAATGCTCTTTTTCTCATAAGTGGCCTAAATTTTAAGATTTTTATTATTATTATTTGTAAAAATCTCGAAACTCTAGCTTGAGATTCTCGATTCATGATTCCCACTGTAGGATAAAATTTCCATTATTTTGTTTAGATTTTCTTTGAGAAAGAAAAAGGATGAAAATTGGGTGCACGAGCAAAATAAAATATAATGTGGAAGAAAATTTAAGGAAAAAGAGGAAAATTGTTGTGCAAAGTGTTAACGGAAGAAAATCTTACCATGTACGAAGAAAGTTAATGAAAGAAAGAGAAGAAAAATAAATTATATTCTACAAATATGGATTTGTGCTATAAGGTGATGAACACACTATTAGTGATGTCACACACACACACACACACACACACACAGAGAAAAAGGAAAGAAAAGGGAAGGGACGAGAGAGAGTAAAATAGGGAGAGTGAATATGGACATGCATTGTGTTTAGACCAGAGAGGTTGAGAGAGTGAAGAGTTTGTATTTGAAGATTTGATTAGTGAATTAAATCTCTCTCTCTAGGTGGTTTTGCCGAAAATGTAAATTTGAGTTTTTCTCTCCTATTTGGTTTCATTAGCATGTGGTGTGTTTCCATCAAATGGTATCAAAGTTGATAGTCCAAAACTCGCGATCATTAAGGTGATGGCAAGTTCAAAGTTTGAGGTGAGCATTTTGTTAAAGATGTCTTAGGGCAACAAGAGCTCCTAAAGTATTGCGAGTTAACATACATAAGGGCTGAAAGATGCAGAATTGGTAGAAATGGAAGCAAATACAGTAAGTACATACCTTCAGATCGGTCATTGCTCGAGATATAATCCAGCATTCTAAATCACCTCTTTTTAAACTACGGGAAACATTAGAAAGGTTATTTATCCAATTCCCTAACAAACAGAATGTATTTAATAAACCAAATGCATGAGTTAAAGATTGAAGAGGGGTTGCTGTTGGGAAAACAATTAATAATTATGCATTGATATCGAGAATGAGGGTGAAGATAAATCAATAATTTTGATGTGTTTCTTGTCCAAGTCATACGGGACTATAGAAAATATGCTACTAGTTGGAAAATTCACTTTGACAATGAATAAGGTCCCTGCTGTTTTCTAAGAGACAACGATCAATACCAAGAAGCCAGGTGCTACACCTCCTTATACATTCTTTTGGCAAAAACTGAAACAAGACCTGGTAGAAGTGCATTGCAAGGAAAAACTTATGAGAGGAAGAGTGATCATGCTCTATCATGTTCTTGGAGGAACGTTGGGTGTTACTATTGTAACAAGAATTGGCATATTATGAGAAATTGTGAATAATTGACTAAACAAAGTGAAGCGAAGTCAAGATTGAAATGATCTAACCAAACTGTGGTGTTAAGATCACCTTTCGGCTCAGTTAGTGACCGCCAACACTCCCAAGTTGTTTCTTATCATTGGCTAAAAAATCTAGAATGAAGTTCTTGAACCCAAAAATTAAAAAACAAATCTATAAACTTTTCGCTAAATTAGCTTACAATCTTAGTGCAAGTATTCAACAAACTATGCTAAAGGTTCACCGGGAATACCTTTATGTTATTCCCATGATTAGTTTATGGCTTAGAAAGAGAAATATATAAGGACAGTCTCTATGACGATGACTCAAACGGAGTTATGAATGTCGAGCCAACTCATAACCTATAATATTTGGGTATTACATTCGTGATTTCTTGGGAAACTCAACAATTTCTATTGGTCTCCTTTACAATTGTACGTTACTAACATTGAATTCTTGGTCAAATAAAGAGGACGAGACTCCTAGCAATGGTTCAGAAAGGGGAGTGGTAAGCAAGCTTCTTTGACTTTTGATAAGAATGTTTCTTTTTCTCCCCCACCATTCCCTACAAAGGGAGGATTGGATTAAGTAATATCGTCCCTCCTCTTTCCCTCCGAAGGGGATTAGTGAAAGAGGTATAATGCCTTTCCTATCCCACTTAGATAAGGACATTTCTCTTAAGAAAGGAATTCTTGTTAAGGAGCGAATAAATAAAGGATTGCCTAAACTTGATTCTTAACATAAGTAATTCTACATTTAGGATGGAATACTTGTCGGTGTTGTTATCGATAAGTAACTTGGCTAAATATTCTACAAGGTTTTAGACTATCTATGGTAACGGGCTTGTTTCAATCCATTACAACTACGTTTTAGACTATCTACGGTAAGTATATTAATTACATATGTACACTAATTATGGAAAGACAATACCTTTAATTTACCTTAATTGCATCCATTGACAAGAGAGAGGAAAGATCTTGTCGATGAGGAAAACGAGGAAATATTATGTGGAAGACAAAATAAAAAAAAAGTATATATCAAAATTTGGAGCAACAAGTTAAGGAAATATTTCTGTGTACACACAAAAAAAAAAAAAAAAAAAGAAAAAAAAAAAAATTAATTTTGAAAAATAAAAAAAAAAAAAGAAAGAAAAGAAACTTACTTTTGACAAATATCAAGTGCTATAAAATGTAACTAGTGAATGGCATAACACAAATGCTAAAGGAGTGAAAAAAGAATATGAGAGAAAGAAAAATAGGGAGAAAATATATAAAAGTGTGTATTTGTTTTGTTAGAGATAATTAGAGAAAACATGAAGAGTATGTAATTGAAACTTTTATTCTCCCATACAAGTAGATAATTTTGTTGAGCCCCATACTTTATTAGCATGCGTTAATGTGTTTCCCATGAAACACAATGGAAAAATAAATAATGAAACCCCGTTTAAAAATATAAAAAAAATAGCACCAAGTAAATAAAATGTAAATACAAGAACTGAAATATTCAAGATAAAGAACAACTGCATATGCTTTCAATGGAACAACATATATTGCTAGCTAGCAAAAATTTTCAAGATAAGAACAATTGTATGCTTTCAATCTGAATAACATATACTGCCTATTATCTAGAAAAAAAAATTCAATATATTACCCACACTTACACGTATATATGAGGAAAAATTGCATCATTTGTCCCCAACTCAATTCTTTGAAAGTTGGTCCGTAAAATCTAATATGAGTTAATTGATCCTCGATTTTTCGTTATAGTGCGTGATCTTTTTCTTATGACACTAATCGTCCACTTGAATCATGATATGGCCCTTACAAGACTTTATAAATCTAAAACTTGGACCAGAGGCCAAGAATTTGAAGTGTCACATGATGGTTTCGGTCATTGGGGGACCTATTGTACAAATATGACAAAAGAGGACTTGCTCCTCTTTAAGAGTTGTCTACTAACTTGCAACTCGAACAATATATTGTGGTCCAATAATGTAGTTTTTCTTAAATATTACTAGGCACAAAAACTTAATAAAGAATAGAGAAGACCAACAATTGGTAATTAGGGCCTTATCAATCATGTTAATTGAGAAACACAAACCAAATTAAGTATTCACGATATCTCCCAGTTATATAAATATGTAATAATTTCTCTTACAAGATATAAAGTTAAAAATTGACAAAAATTAAAAATACAATGAAGAAATAAAACATAAACTTTAGAAAATAATCATCAACTTTTGCTGTCAGTTAATCTGCTATAATTTTATGCTATGATGCTCAAACTCGAGTACGGGTACGTATCTAAGTGTTAGATCTTTTATTTTCTAAAATGTAGGATACGAGAGCATGGCTAAAAAGAGTCCAAATTTCGGACAAGGGTACGTGGATACGTCTTTCAAACTTCAATTTTTTTTACTAATTCAGGATATCATTTTGAATAGACCAAAATTAATTATTCATAATGAAATAAATTAGTACTTAATAAGGGGTTAAGATGAATAAAATAGAATTTTGGGATTTAGTTTTCAATAATGAAAATTACTAAATGTTATATAAAATAGAAAATGAGGAACTTGATTGTAATTTGGACTTAGTGGAGCACTAAATAGCACTATATGGAATTCATTTTCATTTTATACAAATAAAACTCTAAATCACCGATATAGAGAGAGAAAGAAAGAAAAAAAATAAGAAAATTGAAAGAAGAAAAGGAGGGAAAACCTAGCGTCGTCGTCTTTCTTCACCCTCTCGGCGGCGACGCTAGGCTTATAGAGAATAAAAGTGGGAAAGAAGAAAAGAAGGAAGAAGCAAAAACGACAAGTGTCCGATAGAAATTTAGAGGATCCGACACATATCTTATATTCATACCCATGTCGTGTCGCCACGGGTACTCAAACCATTTCGAAGAGTCCGAGCATCAGAGATTTTATGTATGAATTTGATAGATTTGAAAGTTTAACATTTATTTATTGATCATAATATGCATGTACGCACACATACACAACTTTACCATATTATTCATATTTGCATGCATTTTTTATGAAAAATTGCGTTAGTTGTTCATAAGAAATAAGATAATACAATATACGACCACATATAGTACAGCTTGTTACATTCGTACAAGGCCATGTAGTACCAAATACAATATGATAGCAATACATCTTAATCTACTTAATTTTTTACCATTCATCTAAGTAGTACTATTCACCCTAATGGAGTAAGGTGTGCTAAACCCACATGAACTATAATTCTAACATGATAGAAAGGATTTACTATCACTACGAGTTCTAGGAATGGGTATTTTAACCGGAACCAAATTTTTCGAACTGAAATCGAACTCGAACCAAAGATTCTGATATAGGTATCAAAAAAATAATTTAGGAATCAAAACCAAGAACCAAAAAATCAACCGGATTCTGGTCGGTTCTTGATTCTTGAATCGCAACCGTGGGTACCACATTTTAAAATCGAATGTCTTTTTAAAAAAAAAACTTCATTTTTTAAAATTTATTCAACCTAAGCCAATGACCCGTCCCAACAAGTACAAGTTTGCAAGGCTCAACTAGTGCTAGGCCCAAGTAATAGGTACCTAATCAGTTAGATTCATTCATGTAAATAATTAAATAATATCGATTTCATTCATATTCAATTCTGACTGCATTTTACACGTTCGTTTTACAAACCTTTCTTGAGGTGTTGCACGTAGAACCACAACCAGAATTGAATGTCATTATGCTAGGTATTGCATATTATTAGGTGACATGTGCACTAGATTTAGAAAGTGTTGAAATATGCATTTCGTGATATATTTTATTTCTATTTCTCCTAGATATTGGAAAAATAAGTTGTAACGTCAGCTCGAGATTTCTTTAGAAAATGTTATGGGTAGAAACCGAACTTAAATTGGAACCGACGATTTCTATTCGGTTTGATCCCAATAATTACGTGGGCCCGAATGTTTCTTTTATGAAATACTTAAAATATAATGGGTAGTTCCGGGTATATCACTCCACCCAATGCCCAGGCCTAAATAGTTCCCTTAAATCTAAAATTTGAATAGAATTTTGGTGTACATGAATGTTAATACTTCTTGGCGATTCTAGTTAAAAAGGGTAGCACTACGTTCAATATAAACTATAGTATAGCTGGAAAGTAAAAATATTATTAAGAGAGACTAGTGAAATTCGGAAAAAATATAGATATTTTGATTTTAAGAAAAAATACTAGCGAAATTTTGATTTAAAAAACTGCAGTAAATGAGAGAAACACAGTTGTGGTTTATAATATCTATAAGATCCTCAAGTCCAATGTAGAGATTTTGCTCAAAGGAGCAGATTAGGTGCTTGTTAGATAAAGATTTATTGAGAGTGATTCTTTGTAAAGTGTTTTAAACGTGAAAAATGAATTTTTTTAGAAAAAGTGTTTGAATATGAGTGTGAGAAAGAACCGATTCTCAAAGAATCAAAATAAAAAAAAGGGACAAGTCATAGAAATGTACCAAACTTTAGGTTATTTATAATGAAAAAACAGAAATAAACATTTAATCACCATTTTTTTGTTATTTTATAGTAGAAAAATAAAAATTAAAAAAATTGCAAGAGATAATATTCAAAAAGTAGAAAAGTTAACTATGAGGACAATTTCTCATATGCTAGTCTAAATTGTTTTCTTTTATGTTTTCTGATAACCGATTGTGTACATTGTTAGGGAACTTAATACAGCATTAAGTTTCGATAACAACCATATATAATACAACCAGTATTTTCAACTAGCATAAGGATATAGTTGTCAAATTGTCCTTGAAATACAATGTCCTATACGATATAACGTTTGCTTTTTAGTAATGAAATGTTTCATATCATATTACTTTTACTGCTCGACTATAAAATCTTTGAAAATGATGAACTTTTCTAGAAATTATGATTATTTTCATCAACTTATCCATTTCATGGTCCATATTAACAAATATCTTCAAGAAAATTTGTCAAGAAGATAACAAATTCAATCCACACCACCCCGCTGCACCCCAAATCTAACCAAGGGCCATAATACAGATATCAGTTCTTCCATGGGGATTAAGGAAAACTAAAATCAGTATCATTACTGTCCATCTTCATTATATAAGCAAATCACTTTTCAAGCTCAAGCATAGGAATAAAAAACCTAATTATTGCTCTATCTTTGTAAACAAATAAACTTCAAAGCTAGTTACTGATATACCCTAAGTCATTTTTGTGACGTTGAGGAAGTCGGGTGCTCGCCTTTGTATTATTGCTCTAGCTAATATACTGGTTTAGGTCCAGCTGAACCCCACCCACCCTAAATCATAGATTGTTATTTTGCTAAATGGAAAAGGAACAAGAAGAAGCCTAATTACTGAATAGTGTTGTCCACTTCCTTATCCTCTCTCCCTAACTAATCAACATCTTAAAATCATTGGAGGTTACACGTTGTATCTGATTTAGGCACTTTGTATAAGATTTAAAGAACAAGATCCAACTCAAATACTACATTATATCAACTTCGAAGGGTTCTACATATGAAGACCATTACAAATTTAATTTCCCAATGTAGTCTCCAGCCAAAAATTAAAACAATATTCAAAGTTGACTTGAAAGATCTAATCTTTGGGGTTAACACCTCAAGCAATAATCATCTTAAGGTCAGAGTTCCTAGATGCTGTGATATCATATTGATTTGGTACATTTTTCTCCTCCTTTTTCATTAACCTGGTAATGCAAAATATAGATGGTACATAAATATAACTGCTGAATATGCAAGCCACTCACCTCTTAATCATGATGCAAATGTTCCCCAATAACATCCCAACTTCGTCCATGAGCAATTCGATAATCATATGAAAGACCTACTGCAATAAAATAGATTTTCTTCCTGTACATTAAGATCCTTCTTGAGTTTCAATTTTATCCAACAGTACTACTAAGTATTACAGCTATTTCACAAAAACTATGCAATCTGCAGACCAAATGTTGCAAATGCGTGTTCAATTAAGTATCAGGCATCCAAAAGGGTTCATGAAAGCAAGCATGAATCTATAATCCCAAAGTAGATAGACGACCTCAATTATGTGTTTAATATAGAAACTTCTTCGAGATGTAACGCTGATGGGTCACTATATAAAACACAAGAAGGCGATAGGAAATGGGAGGAAAAGAGAGAGACGAGAAATTTGAGAGAGAATGTTCTCAACATTCAATTGTCTACTTAATTCAATTCAATAATCTATCTAAATTTAAAAAACTACGTCTATTTATGCTTAAAATCTCTATGAAAAAATGGAAAATCACCAAAATAACATGGAAAATGACCTAAGTCAGCCTAATGATTATAGAAGGAAATAAACCAAACACAAGAAAATTTCTCAAAATAAATCCTAATATTTTTTTCTTATTTAAAAAAAAAAAAAAAAAAGAAAGAAACAAAGCAAACAATCTTGGTAACTCTTCAATATATGAGGTAATTATACATTCGAATATCCTAATTAAGTTAAAGTCATACAGCTAAATATCACAAGAATCTGAAAATATACAATGACATGAAAACTAAACTAGATCAAGTTTCTGCAACAGAAGCTAAAATTTCTTGTGGCAAGTAGTAGTAACTGTTGTCACAGAAATTACATAATCGTGTGCTTTTATAGCATTATTAACAACCAATGCACAATTATAAAAAAGGGATAAGTATGAATCATTATAAAGATAGTACTGATGCAAATCCCAAACCTGTACATGGAAAATTCCCTTTCTTCTCCATATGCCTATGATTTTCTGAGTATCTGCCCACTGAAGAAAACCAAAAGCCTCCCATATTCAAGTAGCACCCGAAGTTCCTTGCACTCAATAGAAAGTAAACATTACCAAACCATGTTCAAGATCTAGAAATAAAATTGAAACTGCATTAATTGTCTAAAAAATTAAGAATATCACATAAAATATAAATAAAGGAATCAATTTTTCTGCCAGAAATAGGATAGAATGAACCACATACTTTTACATCAGACCACGAAGAAATAAACTCAAATTTTTGCAGTAAGAATCAAAATTTGATGATTCCTAATTTCTTCAGAAGTAATTCGCGAGATCATGACCCTTTCTTTCCTAGTTACAAAGGAAAAAGGTCCCGCTGGTTGGATCTAGCGTTTAGTTGACGCTGAGAGAATAGGAAAGATTTCAGTGAAATCACTGTATTTTTTTGTTGCAGAAAGTGGAAAAAAATGGCAAGATAAACAGTATGATATTAGGTTAAATATATTTTAATCGCCTGATGGCCCCAAGAAAACAAAGTTTTTCCGTTAAATCAAAATAGTACCTTACGGTCCTTTCCAAACCCACTTCGTTCTTTTCAAAAGAGACATCAAAATTCGAGCTTCCAATCTCCATCACACTATAATAATGGATAAGATCAAAGAAATGATAAAAAATTAAGTGGATAAACAAAATCACATCAAGAAAATGCCAAAAACTGCTGGAAGAAATTAGCTTAGTCATTTTGTTCATCAAGAAATTAAATAAACAGAAAATTGAGTGTTTGTGTATAGGTGACCTATTAGGATAGGATAATGGGATGGACAGTGGAGTGTGTGCTGGTAGGAGCCTTTATGGCTGCTGCTGCTGCAGCTTCATATCTGTGGCTGTGGTGGTGTGAATAGCTTTGAAAAGTCATTTTTTAAGTGGCTATCTTTCTTCAGATTCTTTATGAGTCCCTTCATCTTCTTGAAATTGCAGCCCTTCCCTTCTGTTCATCTTGCTTTACTTTTTCAGTTTTCAATAAAGAAAGCAATTTTAGGTCTTTATGAGTAGAGTATGAGGGTGTAGATTCAATCCCTGCCAGGTGCACGCACACGTCGGCAAAAGCCATAAACGAGAAAGGAAGAGGGGGAATTAAGCTGACAGAAAGAGAAGTGAGCACACGCATCCACAAATGTATACTCTCCATACAATTGCCTGCTTCTGCTCACTCTCTTCTGTCAGTCTGATTCTCTCTCTCTCTCTCTCTCTCTCTCTAACGCACAGAGACATAGACTTGACACCATAACTACACCCTTGACCAAAGTATCTTTATCCAACAGTATCATAGATTTGCCTTATCATAAACTTTAAAGGCCAAAACCTACAAGAGAGAGATCTGTAAACTAAAGACGAACCTATTTTTGGAAAGAACGTTCAAAACCCCTTTGTACCCTCTTAAGAAAATCACAGAAAGAGATCGTTAGGATTTTAATCACAGAAATCGGTAGGGTTTTTTGGTCACTGTTTGTCTGTGAAATCACCAAGCCTAACCCACCCCCACAAATCCAAAACACACACAGTAATCAAGAAAGCTGTAGCATCTATCCTTCTTGTCATCGCCATTCCAAGGCTGGTAGCTCTAATAATCATCTCTTTCATGCTGCAGTTCACGAACAAGGAAGTTACAAATAATGCAACTATAAATAAATGGAGGATTCGATCGTAGATGTGGATGGATTAATGCTAGTGGCATGCTTAACAAATAAATCGAACTGAAAGTGGTATTTTCAGCGTTGGACGCCTCAAGAACCTAGCTTTTAATCAATTGCTAGTTGCAATGTTGAAAGATAGAAAACTCTCTGACACCACTTTTTCCCTTTCTCTCTGCACCACTTGTTTTGAGTTATTGTTGTTCATTCCCTTCATTCAGTCGCAGTACCATATGATCATATCAAAAGGACAAACCACACGCGGTGGGGTATTCAGAGTACACCTGTGGGAGCGAACGCAAGAAAGAAAGGGTTGTCAATGGTGGATTGATAGGTAGGGACTGAGGAACAGTACATGTTTTTTTTTTTTTTTTTGACTTATACGGCTCTCCAACAGG
Source organism: Fraxinus quadrangulata (assembly GCA_903798255.1). Lineage (NCBI taxonomy): Eukaryota > Viridiplantae > Streptophyta > Magnoliopsida > Lamiales > Oleaceae > Fraxinus > Fraxinus quadrangulata. The sequence goes on from CAIGRB010118941.1 coordinate 21,552, forward strand.
GGACAATTACTGGCCGCTGATTAATGTTTTGTGGGGCCAGTTTCGTCCTTGATGAATGGAAGCCGTAGCTACGGATACATCATAATGTGAGTAATGCTATTTAACTCTATAATTGAAACCCTAATCTATGTTGCACCAATGTAACATTGAATGATAAATAAAATTAAATAAATATTTCATTCTACTTTCATTTAACACATCGCCTAACGCCATTTAAATTGAGATTTCATCTCCAATAGAGCTACATAATATTATTTATTATAGATTTTGTTTGACTTAATTTTTTAAAATTCATTTTAATGAAACTCACTATGTTTATCAATTTGTTTATTATATATTTCATTAATTTTTATAAAAATATATTATAAACATAATTTTAACAAAGTGTCTATTTGACATTTACTAATTTATTTTATGATTTGCTACATAATCATTTTCAACTACACAATAACATATTATACACGCATATCAAAAAAAAATTCATACTTTTTAACCAATCATTCTTCTAAAAATACTATTCAAAACTCATTTTTTTTTCCAATTAGAGTGTGTTTGATGGATATTATTGAGAAAATAATGTATTTTAAATAGTAATATGATTGGAAATATGTGATTAAAAAGTAAGAAAGATTATTTATGTGATAAAAATATTATTTTAATGAAAAATGTGTGGTTGAAAATGAGTTTTGAAAAAATGTGTATCAAACATGGACTTAATGAGAATCAAACATGCTCTGGATATATCCAGGAATCAGGATATTTTTATTTGCATTTTAGTTTTTAAGCATTAAGCATTTCTTGTTATAAGCTCGGCTCGGTGCAAAATCTTGTTCGATTTGATCCATTATCTTGAAGCTCACAAGACGAGCGATCCAAGAGTCACTTTTTCTTTTTTAAAAAATAAAATAAAATCCTCTTCCTTTTTTCCGATTTTGAGATGTATTATTTTTAAAGTAGGCAGAGCTAAAATTATATACGAACATGATATTATATTTACATTTTTTTCAAAAAAATTAAAGAAAAATTAACGTAATTAAAACTTACAAATTATGAAGTCCAATTTCAAAAATCTTCGGCTATTGATTATGTCCACTTTATCTTGAATTGAAGCGTTGCATTACTGTGTCTTCCATCTTCTCACATGGATGACATCTTTTAAGTAATTCTACCTATATCCCTTTTCTATTAAAAAGAGGGAATCATTCGTTTACTGTTCATTCTGGACGTATTTTATCCCTCTTTTGACTATTTTGAAACTCATAAGAAATAAAATGTTGGGTGAAAAATTAAATTAAAGAAGAGAAAAAGGAGAATCAAATTATAAAAATTTGATCAAAAAATGTAAGCGGTAAGAAGCGGTGGCTGTATTTTTCTTATTCTTTGCATTTATATACAAAAAAAATATATTTCTTTTCTTCACCGAGAATAGGCAACAAACGAAAAGCTTGGAAAAAAGGGCAAAAAAAAGAAAAAAGAAAAAAAGGAGAATGATAGAATCAATATTCTTGTTGAAAAATTTGTGTTTGCTCCACCATCTGGTAAGATAAAAATAAGAAATCTGAATTAGTTGAATTAGTTGTGAGTTTGCTTACTGATTACTGATAATTCAATCTGAAGTGTAAATTTTTGGAGGTTATTGTTATTTTCTAAATGAAATATATGAGTTTACTTTGAGCATAATATGTGTATTTGATTAATTCAAGTTGGAAATATAAATAAAAAATATGAAATTAATGAAAAATGATGGGATTAAACATGAGTATGTATTTTTGCTTTTGTTGTAGATAAATTTGTCAACCAATGGGATCGCTAGAAATAGCAAAAAAATATAATGGTACCCCTAAAAAATTTATTGGTTTAGTTTGGATGTTTATAGTTTTTATATTTATTTAAAAAGTGCAATTTATGCTATGTTATTTACTGGAATTGGTTTGATTTGATTATTTCTTTTTGTTTGTCTATAAAGTTAAATTCTTACTAATTAAATAATATCAATTAATAATAATTAAATAAAAATTATCCGTTGATTTACATTAAAGTAAAAAAAAAAATAGTAAGCTTGAAAGAAAAAAGAAAAAAAAAACAGTGCTCCGCACAGCACGGAGCAATGCTCCGTATGCTGAGCAACTGCTCCATGCTGTGCAAAGCTAACGAAACAATGCTCTGCATAGCACGGAGCAGTTGTTCCGTAATGTGTGGAGCAATTTTTTTAAATTATTAAACACGATCATTAAAAGTATTATTTTTTCCTACTTTCATCCAACAGATAAACTTTTCAACACATACACGAAAATTAGAATTTCTTTCAAGGTCGATCTCCGTCAAGGGCGTTGCCCCCGAACTCCCACAAGGGGTGCTAGCCCTTCGACCCTCGCGACTTGATCGGGTAGGTCGATCCCCTTCGGGAGCGTTGCCCCCGAACCCCCACGAGGTTACAGATTCTTGATTATTCGTAATCATCGCACACTAAAGTTATGGGTTTTTTAACCATTCACATGTAGAATTTTTTGTTTCTTGAAGTTATATTTCAGTAATGCCTTAGTCGTTGCAAGTATATAGGAAGAAGTAAAAGAGGTTAAAAACACAATTATACTTCCAATTTATTGCGTTAATTATTTGGTGTCACCAAAAGTAATCGACTATAAAGGTGACAAGATTAAATAAAAACATAATCAGTTGGTGGTGACTATATGAATAAAATAAATCATTCATTCTTATTATTTTTTGGTATCTGTTTATATACAAAATATTTTTTTTGTTCTAGTCAACTTATAATGTCAAGCAAAAAGATAATAATAACTACAATTAATTAAATTAAAGGGGATAAGATTAAATGGAAACAAAGTGAGACGGTGGTGGCGGTAGGAATAAAAAAAAATCCTTCTTTTCTCTTCTTCATTCAATCTACTTCAAACCTCACCGTTTTGCCGTGATGTATGAGAGATTTTGGACGTTTGAATTCGTTTGTTAAGTCAAAACGACACTTAATGTTTCTTACTTCATTGTTTTTAGTGTTTATTTATATTTATTTATTTTGCTTTATAGCTCATTCCATAAAGGGACTGTTGCCAGTAGGTTATCTATTGTTTTAGTATTTTAGACTGCAAAATGTCTTGTAAAGGTTTTATTTTTTATTTTTTTTTGTAATAAGAAAAACGCAATCTTTTTGTTAGAGTATTTGTACAATTGATCTACATCGTTGGCATTATATAAAATCATACTTTTAATGCACATTATATATATACATATCATTGAGTGAAAATAACACCCTATGACTAACTTCTATTGTTCATCAAAATTCTTCGAGGCATTTTGCTTTCTCTCTCTTCATTTACACATTCTCTTCATTCAATTTCTTTTCAGCATTATCTCTCAGCTGAATTTTTCTTACTTTCTTTTTGTGTAGTTGATATTATTCTTCTTTTACTTCAATTTTTGATTTTTATTATGATTTTCTTTTTGTCATAATTTTAGTGATTTTCGATTCTGTCAATTTGAATTTGTTTTCAATTTTTTTAGGTCGCAAGATATCATTCTCAAATTAAAAATATTAAAAGTTCAACATCAATTCGACTGTGCTATCTTCAGGTATGATATTTTTGTTCTTCATTTTTAGATTTTGTAGAGTTTAATTTTTAGTTAGTCTTTGTATTTTTGTCCTAAAGTTTCTTTTGAAGTATTATTATTGACAAATTGTGAACTCTAATTTGTATTTATTGTTCTCTTGCATACATTGTCCAATTATTATTTTTTCGGTGGTTGTAATTGACTACAGTAGTGCACTTTATCTTGGGTAAGTTTCTCCAACCGAACTATTCAGGTTTTTGTTTATAGGTTTATGTAGTATTTTAGTTATTTTTTTATAGTAACTTGTAAATTTGTAATAAATTGTTAGTTCTCAAGTTTCCTTTGTGCATACTACACTCTTTCCTTTTAAAGTATATTTTAAGTCATTGTTCACAAATTTTGATATTTTAAATTTTGGTTTTATTCTATGTATATTTTAATATACGTAAGATTATTTCTTTCTAAAACTATTGCTTTCTACAGTTACAGTTAGAGTTCAACTATTCTACCAAAAAAAATGTTAATGTTGTGATGGATATTTTTGTACCATCTGGTGATGGAGAAGTTGATTCAACTATTCTACAATTTTATTTTACTTGAAAGTATAAATATGTTAATAACCTTCTTTAATTCTTTTAGTTCCTATTGATTACCTTGAGCTTCAACTATTCGATATAGATACTTCGAATGATTATCTTAATTTTGAAACAACATCCCATCGCCAACAAGAAAATCAAAGGAATAGGTATCGACGAAATCGACTTCGAAGTGGCTGCAATGATCGACGTAGGAGGATAGGTAATCATATATCATCTGGACATAATAATTCGAATAACGTACAAATGCAACAATCTATAATGCATCATGATTTTGAGGCTTCTACTTTAAACCAAGAGACACCTCATATTTTCAATTCTACATTACCAATTGGTTTTAATGTATTGAACATACTAACAACTGCATACGTATTACCGATGTGCAATAGTTGTAAATATTGTGGTACGAGAAAAATTTATAGAGAAAGTAAATATTTCTATTATTCTGATGGAAAAATTCATCTCTCTATGCCTGATTTACCTACTGAATTGTACAACTTATTCACTTCTAAATAATTTAAATGTATGAAATTTTAAAAAATTGCACGAGGATATAATAACCACTTTGCTTTCACTTTGTTTGGTGTCAAATACGACAAAGAGCTCTTTAAAGTATATCGAGGTATTTACACATTTAAAGTTCACGGACAAGTATATCATTATGTAAACGAACTTATCCCACAGAACAATAAGCCTTCTTATATGCAGTTATATTTTTATGATACAGATAATTAAATTCAAAATCGTATGAAAATTTTAGAGAACTTTGATGAATGTACTTTAATTATTCTAATTGAAATCCTAAAGGTAAATCCATATAGTAGATTCTTTCGGTCTTTAAGTAATATGACTAACTTACGAGATCATCAAATACATATAAGATGCGATCCATGACTTGATCAAAGAGTATTTAATATTCCTACCTCATCTGAAGTAGCTGCTGTATGGGTCGAAAACGATAAAAATGCTAATATTCGCTTTCGTGACATTACTATATATGGTCATTCTGGTGATTCAAATAGAGTTCATTATTACTACGGTTGCTATGATCCTTTGCGATATCCTTTACTTTTTCCATATAGAGAATCTAGTTGGCATGAAGGCATTGGGAGATGCAGAAGAATTGAACATTTGTCGAAATTTGTTCAATTTCCTAATACAGTTACATCTGCAGCTAAATTTATTGAAAAATAAAATCAAGGTTTGCAAATCTATGTAATTGTACATTCACCTAAGTTTTGCAGTGTCAATGTTGTAAACGAATGATGAATTCATTTTTGCAGTGCTTAAGGGAATGAAGAAACGATCACAGATTTCTTGTCGAGAATATTATTAATATAAATTGTAAATTAGGCTTTCCGGTAAGTCTATTTTACTTCACAGTGGTAGATTGCTCCAGCAATATGTTATAGATATGTATGTTAAGATCGAAACTGCACGATTAGACTATTTTCGTAATAACCAGAAATAAATTCGAGCTGAACTTTACCAATATATTGTAGATAGCTTTCAAAATGGAGAGACAATAGGGTAAAAAATTCGAAGAAAATTTGTTTTACCTCAATCTTTTACATATAGGCATAGAGATATGTTAATGAGATATATGGATGCAATAACTATTGTATAGCGTTATAGAAAATCAGACATCTTCTTGCCTATAACATGCAATCCAAATTGGCCAGAAATTAAGTAAGAACTAAAACACAATTATGAGATTCAAAATTGTGCGTATATTTAGAGCAAAATTAGATAAGTTGAAAATAATTTATACAAAAAAATATATCTTAGGCCCAGTTGTTGCGCATATATATGTTTTTGAATTTCAAAAAAAGGGACTTCCTCATGCACATTTATTGTTAATTTTCAACTATGGTCACAAAATATGTTATGTTCTAGATGTTGATAAAATAGTTTGCTGTGAAATTCCTGATGAAAACAAATATCATTATCTTCATTCTGTTATTGTTAAACACAATATGCATGACCGTTGTGGACACCTTAATCCAAAAAACGTACGTATGGGAATAAACAAAAGTTGCAGAAATAAATATCCTAGAGATTATTGTAATACTACTATATTCGGTGATAACTCATATCCTTTGTATAAACGTCGTGATAACGGTATTTCTATTAAAATTAGAGGTCAAATGTTAGATAATCGATGGCTTGTACCGTATAATCCTTATTTGAGCACAAAATTTGACCGCCACATTAATGTTGAAGTATGTTCTTCTATTAAAACTTTAAAATATTTGTACAAATATATGTATAAAGGACACAATCGTATTTATTTTTCAGTTTCCACAAATGAAACAGGAAAAGAAACCGATGAAATCTCAGCTTATCAATTTGCTAGATGGATATCTCCACCTAAAGTTATGTAGGAGATTTTCTCATTTAATTTGACAAAAATTTATCCAACTGTTTATTCTTTACAGTTTCACATCAAAAATCATCAACAAATAAGATATGACAACGAAGATGATTTATCTACTATTATTGACAGCGAAAATACGAAAAGAACAATGTTAATAGATTTTTTTGAGGTAAATAAAACAAATGAATTTGCTCGTACATTGTTGTATCGAGATTTTCCAACACATTTTATATGAAACTCAACCAAATAGATTTGGATTGCTAGAAAAAAACACGTTGTTATAAAATGAATTGTCGTAGCGAATCCATCTGAATGAGAACGATATTTCCTACGCGTTCTTCTCAATCATATTCGAGGTCCAACATCATTTCATGATTTACAAACTTTGAATGGGGTAACTGTTATTACATATCGAGAAGGAGCACTTTTACACGGTTTGTTAGGCGGACACAATCATTGTGAAAAATATCTATCTGAAACTATTATTTATAAAATGCCTACAAATTTTAAGACGTCTTTTTGTTACACTTCTCACACTTTGCAATCCTAATCATCCAAAATTATTGTGGGATAAATTTGAAGTTTATATGATCGATGATTATGTATATGAAAATATACCTTCAGAGGCTGCTGAACTACGAGCTTTAGAAGACATCAATTCTATTTTAGAATCATCGGGTAAAAACATAAATGACTATAAAATAGTATCATTTAGTGTAAATATAGATGAAAATGAAAGGTTGAGAAGAATGGTTGCAGATGAGACAACAAATTTGGATATAGAAGGAGGCTATGCTTATACATCAAGGTTAAATAATGAGCAACAATTTACGTACAATATAATTATGGAAAAAGTAAATTTCAAATCGAGTGAGATCTATTTCATTGATGGTCTAGGGGAACGGGCAAAATTTTTTTATATAAAGCTCTCCTAACAGGTGTAAGGTCTCAAAATTTAATTATTTTAGCTACATCATCTTTTGGAGTATCTGTATCTCTTTTACCTGGAAGTCAAATAGCTCATTCAAAATTTAAAATTCCTATGAAAACAGTTGGTGAAGTTATTTGTTCTGTTAGTAAACAATCAGCTCTAGGGATTTTGTTAAAAATGTCTAAACTAATTCTTTGGGATGAAGCCGTTGATAAAATGCTCAGAGATATTACTGATTGTAACTTGCATTTCGGTGGAAACGTGGTCATTCTAGAGTTGGAAATGGAACAGAGGAAGAACACAATTGTAACTGCATTCAGCTTCCAAGCAATATAATTGTACTATTTGAGGTTGAAATTACATCTCTGAAAATTTTGATAAATCATGTTTTTCCAAATATAGAAGTATATGTCGATATTTTACATAAGATGGGAAATCGAGTTCTTACGCCTAGAAATGAATGTACTGATCATATTAAATCATGTTTTTCCAAATATAGAAGCATATGTCGATAATTTACATACGATGGGAAATCGAGTTCCTACGCCTAGAAATGAATGTGTTGATCATATTAACAATATTCTATTGGTATTAATTCCTGGTCAAATTTTTACGTACTATAGCTTTGATGAAGCAGTCGATAAATTAGAACAGAATTATACAAAGAAATTATTTTGGGCCCTGTTATGTTCATATATATGTTATTTAATTTCAGAAAAGATCTTACGTCTAGATACGAATGTGTTGATCATATTAACAGAATATTACTTGATCAGATTTATGGTGAAATTTTCCCATATTATAGCTTTGAAGAAGCAATTGACAAATTAGAACAGAGCATACAAGAAGATTTTTTCAATACTTTGACTTCAAATGGTATTCCACCACATGAATTAAAGCTTAAGATAAAATGTCCTATAATGTTATTGCGGAATATCAATCATTCTGAAGGGTTATACAATGGAACACGCCTTACTTGTAGAAAATTTGAAAAGAATGTAATTCTTACTGAAATTACAACTGGTGAATATTGTGGAAAACATATTTTCTTACCAAGAATTCCTTTTGTACTCCTGAAAAATGATCAAACTTCAATTCATTTTAAAAGAATTCAATTCCCTATTAGACCATATTTTGTAATGACGATAAATGAAGTACAAGGTCAGACACTTGATTATGTTGGTTTGTATCTTTTTGAATCAATTTTCTGTCATGGTCAGCTTTATGTAGCATTGTCAAGAGCTAAAACAAGCAAATTTTTAAATGTTTTACCAAAACCATCAAGCACTGACAATTTATACAGTACATGTACGAAAAATATTGTCTACAAAGAAATTCTTTCATTCATTCATTTGTAGAAGTATAACTTCTTTGTAAATATTTGTCACATATCTTAGTCACTCATTGTTATAATTATATTGCTGATTTCTGTTATTTCTATAACTAATTTAGTTTTGGAATATTTTAGGCTTTATGAACCTACTTGGATTTATGGCAACATGGTACTCTAAAGTTACAAATATGATGGAAGTAATTATAGCTAAGAAAACTTCGAAAAATCTTGTGCCTATACTCTTGATAAGATGTTAACTATTATTAATTTTTGTTCTAATCATTATTAATGTATGGTATAAGTTTTCCCATTAACCATAAGTCATTTTAATTTCAGCCATTTCCATTTTGTCTATGAGCTTATAATCATTCTTATGGACTCTACAATTTTTTACTTCAAGATATTGCTTGGTTTTGGAATGTAATTTCTCTTGTATTCTGTTGGTGCTCATTTATTTAAGAATTCTATGTTAAATGTCTTTTGTCAATGAAGAGGTCTAGAGAAGAGGAATTTTGCTCTCGAGATATTCCACACACTTATATTTTCAGCAGACATTTGGTCGCAGGTACATATTCATTTCTTCTTATTTGCTGAAGAGGTCATAGATATTGAAAAATATTTGCCTATTTGCTCTATCAAACAAATTAGTGGTTTGTTTCATTTTATTTTCTGGAAACACCAAAAACATACCTAGGAAAAAAAATTATATAACACTTAAAAATGACTATATAACTTAATTTTATTCAAACTTCACTTGTGTTGCTACATAACATTCCTTTTTATTACAAGATTGCTCATAGAATGTTGAAACTTTCTTGTGTTGTTACACTTATACTTCGCATTATATCTCGATGATGTTAACTTGCTATGATTGCTTACAGCGGGATCATAAATATGACGTCTGAACCAGTAATTTCTGTAACAAGTTACAAGCTTATTGATGAACATTGCTTTTTCAATGAGACTTCAATTTTGTTAGATAGTTATTATTTTCACATAAGATTCTTATTGGATGTTACTTCATTGTTTTTCATCTTGTTCAAGAATTTTTTTTCCTTTTTCCTAAATATGATGATTATTATACATTGTAAATGTAGAAGGGGCAAATTGAAGTTGGACATTTTTCTTTCACTTTGAGTAATTTAATACAAGTAAATTTGTCAAATGTTGCTAAAGTTACTTTTATCTTGTTGAGTCAAGTTTAATTTTCAAGATAGTTTAGGTGTTGTTTAATTTAACATTGTGTGTCTGATTGTCACTACGCACATGACCATTATCTTATATATTTTGGTAATATAAATAACTAAAGATGTTATAAAAGATATAAAAAATGCAGCTGCAATAAAAATATTATTATCAGAATTTTATCAAAAATAGCAAAAACTCAATAATCATACCAAAATAAAAGGCATAATTATGGAATGACCGAAATCTTGCGGTAAAAAGAAGAAAATAACTTAAATTGACAAAATATTTAGACGTGTTTTAATATTTCGATCATAACTTTGGCTACGGTTATTGTAATCGCGCTCATGACCCCAATTCGAAAATCTCTCTTTGGTGTGCACATCATGACCACCAGCTTGGCTAGGTGCGAGTTATTTTCGAAGCCAAAATTCGCTGTTTTCCCTTTCAAATCGTCAAATTAAGTTACTTTCTTCTTTTTACCGCAAGATTTCGTGAGCTGCATTTTTTTTATAGCTTGTATGCATTACCAAAAAACATAAAATAGTGGTCAAGTTGATAGTTACATTCAGACACACAATGTTAAATTAAACAACACCCAACATTTCTTAAAAATTAAACTTGACTCAACAAGATAACTTTCACCTCTAGATAAAATTTATTTTACATCAATAATTCACTATAATTTTACATATTTAACATACTAACATTACCTTCAAAATAACCCAGCAGAAACTAGTTATCTAGATAAGAATCGAAATCAAACTTCTTAGCCTAATTATGGACTTGAACAAATTGACTGCATTCATGGCCTTTCAAAAAATTCTGAAACCGTTTATCATTCCCAGAGTCCCCTCAGAAAATCTCTTTCATTGCCATGGCTTACAAATGATCAATCTAAAAATTTCATTTGGATTCATATCTATATGTAAAATTAGTTGAGCTCGCATTTGAAGTTACATATAGAAGAAAAAGATAGAATATTATAATTTATACTAGAATTAAATAGAAATAAGTCAAATAAGTAAATTTAGAGACAATAAAACTTTAGACTGCACAATAAAAGAATTAATATGAATTTTGTATAGCGCTTTGAGTCATAAAATTTTTATTGTGATCAAATAAAGATTTTAATATTTGACTAGTGTCATAATGCAATATGTTATCACGATTATGTTTGTATCATGATTTTCTTATGACATCGTTCAAATATTAAAACATTTATCTGATTAAGACTAAGAAAAAAAAAACTATGACTGAGGATGCTACACAAAATCGTTGAAATCATTACAAGTACTTGACCATAAAACTCTGCTGTTACAACAAGAAGAGGGCGATATAGCTTCCAAACTCAGCAAATAAACAATTTAAAAAAAAAAAAAGGAAAAAAGAAAGGAATAGACCTAATAAAACGTTTTGGGGCTTTACTGGGCTGGATTGTTGTACGTTGGTTGGCTTTGCAAAAGTAACCATTTTAAAAAGGGAAAAATTCAAATTTCAGGTGTAAAGAATAGGTCAATTCAAAACTCACAATAAATTTTAAATTTTAAATCTAGGTAATAACTTAATAATTTTAAAAATATATTAAGATTACGGTTAAACAATTAATGGTCACAATTACATACTTATATATTACAAATTATTTTTCGGTCACGAATTAAAATATTATAGATCACAAAATTTATTTATTGATCACAAATTACAAATTTTATAAATCACAACTTATTTAAAGGTCACAAATTTTCAAATTAGTCGGTCACAATTTATTATTTTTTAGGTCACAATTAATTAGTTGATCATAAATAACTAAATAGTTGGTCACATAAACCAAACACTTCGGCCCCACCCTCAATCCCAATCAACTACCAACACTTGGTTACAAATAAACCATATCGTTGGTCATAAACACCTAAATAGTCAGTCACAAACACTCTTCATCCCACCTCGCCACAACCATCACCAATAACACCAACACCACAACACCACCATCAACACAATCGCCATCACCAACAAAAACCACATCTCCAAATGACTCTCAAACAAGCCCGAATACCAAATTCGAGCTGGTAACCTAACTTGAGCTCAAATTCGATGACCGATCAACAACATTTGTGCTTCTTATTTTCATGAACGACTCTCCGATCTGGATTCATCCACCGTTGATATTGCCGCTTCCTTCTCACCGGAGATCTATCGCCGCTAGTCGGTCTCCACTTCCAAATGCCAAGCTTCCTATATCATCCACTACCGCCTCCACCTCCATAACCTCCCTTTGACGTCCACCACGACTCCACATTATCCATTTCGGAGAAATTAAAATCAGATAAAAAAAGAACAGATCCGTGTCTCTATGCACGAAGGAGAAAAAATAGATCTACACTGCTACTCGCTAAGGAGAGTCGTGCACACAACAACAAAATCGCCTAACACGGAGAAACACCATTGCCGCTCATAGCGTCGATGCACACAAAGGAACGTCGTTTCGTGGCGCATGAAACAGCGACGCCTAACACGAAGGAGCACTACTGCTGCACCGTGAAGATTCGCCAAAGTGAGCGTGTCATGAAAAACCATTGGAGTGGGTGCGCTGTGAATGTGGAGGTGGTAGTTGAAAATGAATTAGGTTTTGTAGGGTAAAAGTCGATGTGGGGTGGGGGCAGAGATCGTCGATGTAAGCTTGACGGTGGTCTTCGACAATGGGTGCGGCGGCGACGGAGTTGTGAGTTAGGTGGATAGGGTGAGAAGAGAGAAGATGAAAATAAATGAATTTAGGGCTTGTGATTAAATTGGATTGGGATGAGGTTGGATAGATTTTATATTATTATTATTATTAGTTAAAATAAAACCTGATATATGATTAATTTATTATCTGATTTTTGAACTATCATCTTGAAAAGTCTTGTATAGTGTAATTTCCACTTTAAAAAATTTGAGGGCCATCCATGTATCAGGGGCATTAGGCGATTGCAATAGTCTAATACTTTGAGCTGACACTATTTAACCGAATTCATTATCTTATTAATAATTAATTATTTCGAGTAGATTTCAATTAATTTTACTTGTTTCAATGTGTTAGGGACACCTTCAAACTTAGAAGACTCAGTTGAAGCAAAAAGTATTAAGAGAGTAGGGAAATGGGAAACTGCACTCGAAATGGTAAAAATCTAGAGTTCCAAATGGAGCCAAAGATTTTAAGCAAGCAAATAATATACAATTGAAAAACTTATCAAATCAAGATCAACACATTTTCATCACATGTGATGGAAAATTAATTTTGTTGGGTTTTGATACCCAATAAATCTCGAGCGATGATATTACTTGTTGGAATTTATAGTCGGCGTTGATGACTAATTAAATATTGACACCTCAATTAAATGACCCAACCTGAATAGTATTTGAGGCCATTGGAAGCAATCTATTTTAATTAGAAATGCGCATGGCCCGTCTCATTTATTTCTTGGATGTCTTTCTTTGAGGTGCTTACAAAAATACCCTTAAAATTATGAATGTTTTGAAAAATTATATGAAAGGTTTTTAGGAAATAAAAAATATTGTGTAAAATGAAAAAGTGACACAATGTCACTTTTTTTTAATAAAAATGGTCACTTTTTTACTTTTTTTTTTTAAAAGTGACAAAAACTAAAAAAAAAGTGACAAAATTAAAAAAAAAAGTGACACACACTCTCAAAAAGTGATACAAACTCAAAAAAGTGACAAATACCAAAATAGTACCTCCATTTGTGCAACACCAGTAATCATGTTTTTAAAATAATCAGCACGTCCAGGCCAATCCACAAGCGAATTATGTTAGGAAAATATAACATATTATTTCATTTTTTTTTATCTTCTTAAAAAGTGACAAAAATTTAAAAGGTGACAAAAAATTAAAAAAAAGTGACACAATGTCTGCATTTCCTTCTTCCTCTGCTTGTCTTACTCTGGTCTTCCTCTTTCCTTTCTTTCCCCACTTCAATTGGCCTCCTTACTTCTCCTCATAACAAGTCAACATGGCTGAACGACCATTAGTTACTCATATATGATATAGCAATCCTAAATAAGCAATAAGCAAAAAACTGGGACTGCAAGTAGGGACTCAAATATGGACATTTTTTTTGTAATCATACCTTTTTTCACCACTCGGTAATTTTTAAATCAATTCTCCACAAATCATTGGCAACAGAAAACGTGGAATACAACCAAACCATTTATGACTGTCCTAATAAGGCGAATGAAAGCTGCCATATTTTGGGTAGAACCACAACTAACATATGCAAGAAGTGAATGTTTGACGATATTCCCGCATTTGGAGCACATGAAAATTTAACTTAAGAGACCAGATAGCTGGATAGAATCGTACTCAGCTGCTGCAATCCTCAGCTCGTTTCATTTGCAAAATAGTCTCTGCATTCTCATCCCCAAATTGCCCATTATTCTGCTAGTGTGTACAGCAACCACCGATCTCGAGTCATTCCTGATTACTGTCTCTGAATTAATGAAGCCTCCCATTCTCCAGATTACAACATCAGTATTAAGCTTTAGTCCCTCTACTGGGTCACTTCCATCCTAGCCGCCAATATCCTCAACTGAACCATGGTGATAGATTTGTCGATATGAAAAATGTTGCTGCACTCAAATAAGGACATATGGGGGAACGTAGGCTTGAATATGCTTCCCCTAAATTGACATTCAATTCATGCAAATGGAGAGATACAATGACATGTGAGTGTTTATGTGTGTATATTATATGCTTCATACAAAAATCATGACATAATTCACACAAAAATGCATTTGGAGCAATTAATCGAACACTTGATATGCACAGTAATTGAAAGGAGTAAAATTTTCTCATGATTATATGCTAAATCCAAATATTCCACAACCAATCCACAAAACCAACATCAACTACGCCTATACTCCCAACAAAACTCAAAAAATTCCAACCATGAGCAAGAATTTAAGACAAAGAAGAAAAATGTTGACCTTTGATTTCTTGAATTTTTTATGGATGGAAGTGTGAATTCGTGGATGAATGATGTTGGAATTTAATTAATATTCAAAGCCCACCGAAATTTGGAGAAAAACGGGATGTTGTTGATGAAAATTTTGAAAATATGGTGAGCGAAGTCGAGTCTGTGTCTATCTGTGTGTGTGGGTTTGAGCGTATTGATTACGGGGCTAAAGATTTTAATTAGTTTTAGGGTATAATTCTAATTTGTTAGTTTTGGAGGGTATTTGGCCTAATTAACCCTCTTTCTTTTATGTTCCGGCCTTTACCATTTGTTGGTCCAATAGCCCATTATTAGAGCCCACTTAAAATATACCCTAAATTTATATATTTGATAGTTCCCTTCATTGTGAACGTGTGTGATTTGTGCAATTAAGAAAAGTGTGTGCTTTGGCTTTGCTTTGAAGAAACTAGCGACTGACTTTGTCTTCCTCTTTTGTACATGTTTTTTCACCCTTCTTTCTATTGCCTTTGTGGCTGTAAATCACCGCCCTATTGGTGTCATTTGTGGATGCATTGAGTTGAGCAGCCGAAATGTGGGCGAGTAGTGGTGATTTTAGGCCGTTGATTTGATGTATTTGATAAGATTGGGATTGGTAAACTGAGCCTCAAAAATCACCGATTTTAACGAGCTTCCGCAACAGATTTCGCTCACTCAGCCAAGCAGAATTTGGAAACAAACAGAATGCTTGGCAGATGCACGTGGTTTAGGGCAACTTATGGCTTGTTTTCCACATGAAAAAGTTTCAAGTCCCTCGTCTAAATAACCATTGACATTGGCCTTCAAAATACATGCTTTCAACTCGAGAAAAGCACATCATATTGTCTTGAGAGTAATATCTCGTGGAATTCTTGATGCTTATATAGAGATGACAAAATATCTCGACCCCGTCTCGTCCCTCCTGCCCCATCCCCCTTCCCATTTGGGGAATCGATGAGAGGAAGGGAACACAATCCCATCATGACTCTTATTTTAATTTTTGTATAGGAAACACAATAATGTATTCTTCTTTTTACATATTTTTTTGCAATTTGAACATGGATAAATAAACTTCAATTAGTTGGGACAACAATGTTATGAAGTTATAACTTAGTTTTCGCGTTTTTAACTTCAAAGTATTAATTCATATTTGAGTAATCGTTAGTGCTCTTATTGCATTTGTTTATTTGACCAACAACTTGAATGATTTGAGAACAGTACGAATTTTTTTACTTGAAAGTTCATGTTTTTTACTTTAGAGATTGATACTTATATTTTGTGTCAATCGTCCTTGAGAAATCCTTGTTCTCCTACAAAAGGCGACCTAAAATAAAAAATTACGTAGGGTCGAAAATCTTCTTAAAATATTTATTTCAATATAAATCTCATTAAAAAATAAATGAAATTAAAAATCCAACATTTCGTCTGTTTTTAAATTTGATTTAGAAGTAAATTGGAGTAATTACGAATCAATCCTAAGTCAAGAGTCTCACATTTATAGATTTTATTATGAAATTTAAATCTTATTAAATATATGAATAACACCCTGGATGAATATTCTGAGAGCCAGCTCAAGTATTAGTCGCTTTAGGGGATTGCCTAAGGCCCCGATTTATCAAAGGCTTTGAGTTTTTAGAATTTACATATTTTTGCCTTCTTCTCTCTTTTGAAAAAATTATGTTGATAATTAATAATATTACAAATGACATTTTTAGTTAATATTGAAAAGATAAATAGTTTTAAAAATTTTAATTTATCAAAAGAAAACATTAACAAATAAATTAATAAAATATAAAAACTATTACTAATTGAGTCACACTTTTGTTAAGCGAGTTCGGTTGCACTCAGTGGGGCAAGTCGATCTGATTCGCGAGCATCCATATTTTTATTTTTTAAAGAAATTGTATGTTTTTCTCGATTTCACGAGCCAATTTAGGAGCCAACAAACTTGCGAGCGTCTCACATTGTCAAATTATTGTTCAACTCACGTTAGCTCACTAGTGGGTTGAGCAACGAGCCAGCAAGTGGCTCGCTCTACTTAACACCCTTAGTTGTGATTGGTTTGGATATGAGTTTGCAAAATAGGAGGATAATATCATATTGCTTTGTAGTAGGTACTTAAAGAACTAAAGAAGTTCATAGTAGTGCATACATTTTCTTCGAGTTGTATGAAATGGACAAAATTGAATCGGATTCAAATTTTTATTAAAAATGTTCTTGGAAATTCAAATTGAAAACCAGACAATTCTATTCCATTTTTCGATTTAAATTGGAAAATCATGATCTAGTGCTTAAAATATACTTCTTCTAATTTATTATTTTTTCTTTTTTGGTGGGCAGAGGGGTTGTATGGTGTGGTCGGGAATCGGTGGAGGAGGAGGTGTATTTTCATGGATTGAGAAATATTTTATTTGCAATCATATGTTGTTTTGTTAAAAAGAGAAATAGTTAAAAAAAATTAATTTACCAAACAAATTTTCGTCCACAAATAAATTAATAAAAAATCTAAAAGTTATACACTAACCTAAAATTCCATAGGGAACAAAATAAAATATTTTAATTCCATAGGGAACAAAATAAAATTTAAAAATAACTTATAAGTCGATAAATTATAAAGATAGAATAAAAATATTTTAACTGATTTGTCAATATTTTATAAAAAATATAGAAAAATTAAATTTTTGTTAGTGGCACCGGGAGCTTTCCGTCAATGATTACCTACAACATCTTTATTGATTTTGTCATCAATAATCTCAGACAAATGTGTATTGTTATCACCAACTATCAGTAATTTAGTCTACATCATCAACATATACTAATTTCAATCAGAATCACCACGAGTGGTGATCACTGGCGACTTCTCGTCGACGACTTAAAGCATCATTGACTATTCACGATAACATTACTTAAAAAAATTGCAGTCAATAATAGTTGATGAAGGTGTGTAGGTGATTGTCAACAATATTATAGTCGATAATTTTGATAAGAATTACACATCGTCATATCGTCTGTGATCACCAACAAAATTTCCGTTAGTGATTATTTTGCTATATGAAATTTTTATTATTGTTCTTCAAAAGGTTCCTTGACGGTTTCGTGACACCTATGTAAGGATTTATGTTGTATTGGTAATTTTTTAAATAAAATGATTATTATAAAAAATTTAGGATTGTTATAAAAGAGTTGTAAAAGTCAAGTAATCTTTTGGAGGGTTGTATAGATTAATTAAGAGTCTTCGGGTTCGAGTATGAGTAAGGAGAAAGAGTCGTCGGATTTACGCTAACTTTTCGTCAACTGATACTCGAGCAACAAAAGCAGAATCATTGTCACCCTCTTATCGCTCGAGTGACGCACCTCTCGTTCGTCGGCGCTCTAGCAACGGTGTTTTTTTTCGAGAAATCATAGTTTGCGTTTTTCAATAGTTCTATCTATCATATATTATCTAAATATCTCTTATTATAAATACTTAATGCCAGTACGTTTTTGGTGAGTAATTGTTCATTATTTTACATCCTCATTACATCAATCCAAGAACACATCAAAATATTGAGATTAAACTTTTGATTCTTAAGATCAATTAACTAAAAGTTGGGAAAAACATCAAATTCAAATAATCCAAAACACCAATTTCGTAGATATAATCAGGAATGTACTTTCTCGATAATTTTCAGAGGTTGCTAAAGACTGAGAGAGATTGGACCGTAACCACAGGAAGAGTACAAGAACAAGATGTTCTTGGTGATCCACATGAGATTGACAATTTCAAAAGATCGAGAGCAGGTGTGAGTGAAATATGTTCCACCAGGTCTTGGAGATTGTAGAAACTAGATCAGCGAGTCTAATGAGGTTTTTATGTTGGATCATATCGTAAGTTCTTATTGTCTATAGTGAAAGTTACTGGCTTGATTTTAGAATTTTTACCCAGTTGAGGATTTTGTCTGTCAACAAATCTTATGTTATTTATTAATTTAATTATTATGTTGACAATTCAACATATGATAATATTGACTTGATTGACTAAACATCTAGAACAATTATAAAGTAACTTGTTGCTTTTAATTGATAATTTTAATTCCGCGTTATTCGGCTATTAAGTGATTTTAGGGACAAACTAGTAACTTTCAAGTGGTATCAGAATTCAAAATCGATTCCTAACCCTAGTTTTCTAGATAAGTAGTTCATTGTGTGTCATTCCATATTTTGATAACAGTAACTATGCCTATTGAAAAGTTAGAATGAGAGATTTCCTGAAATCTATGGATTAGCATAGTAAATGGTTGGATTGCCCCATCTATCATAGTTGCAGGTGTAGTTACCCCTATTGATATTTCAACTCAGTCTAAGAAAGAATTAGATTAGTGTAATTGGAACAGTAAATGGCTTCATTATCTATTTATAGCTGTATCACCTAAAAAAAAAATTAGGTGTGTGTCTATGTGTGAGATTGTTGAAGAGGTTTTGGATATTTTACAGATCACACATGATGGAACTCAGGCTGTTAAGAATTCTAAGTTATAAATGTTGATCACTAGATTTGAAGATATTATGATGAAAGAAGATGAGACCTTCAATGACTTTTATGTGAGCTTGAATGACTTAGTTAATTATAGCTTTAACCTAGATGAGAGAATTCCTGAGTCTAAGATTGTCAGAAAAATCCTGAAATCTTTACCTGGGAGATTTAAGCCTAAAGGTACGGCCATCGAAGAGAGCAAAGATTTAGATGCTGCTAAGATTGAAGAATTGGATGGATTTCTCCAAACTTATGAACTCGCTATATCTCAACCTAAGAAAAACAATTTTATAGCATTGAACAGTGTTAGGGAAGAAGAGTATGATTCTTCTGATTCAGAATCACTTAATAATGAGGAAATAACATACTTTGTTAAGAATTTTCAAAAAATGTTTAGAAATAAGAAGAAGATTAAAGAGAGACACAGAGGTGATTCCAGTGAGTCTAGAAAGAGATCTAAATCTGTGAGACATCATAAGTATCAAAATTTTGGCTAATATAGAAGTGAGTGTCCTAATGGTAAGAGAAATCAGGGTAAAGTTATGAATGTAACTCTTATTGATGACTAGTCTAGCTTGGATAATCAAAGTGAGAGGTCTACACATAAGGTGAGTGGGAATTTTATGGCTTTCACTGCTAGGATTAAAAGTAAATTTGATAAGGACGGTGAGAAGGTTGATGAAGTAGATAGTGGTGAGTAATTTAAGGAAGATTCTGAAGATGTGGAAAAAATTCATGAAGCTTATCACAAATTATTTGAAGAGAGTTTTAAAATTAAGAAGGTGAATAAAGTTGTGCTTAAGAAGATTGATGAACTTGAGCTAGTTATAGAAAAATTTATAGCTAACCTTCAAGAGTCCACTTTGTGCCTCAATAAACTAGATATTGTAAATCAATTCCTAGAGTCTAAGATTAAAGATCTTATAAGTGAATTTGAGAAATCCTCTAGGAGAGTTAGTGAGCTGACAATTGAGAATGATAAATTAGAAATCCAGATTAAGAACCTTCTAATCGAACTTGAATACTGAAAATCTCAACTTCTTCCTTTCTCTAGTGGATTTCAGAAATTGGACAATCTTTTGGGGTTGAACAAGTCTGTTGGGAATAGGGGAAGTCTAGGATATAAGCAAATTGATCATAATAGGGCTAGTACTTCAAAAATCATTTTTATCCCCACCATCAACCAGTCTATGTATGTTCTTAATCCTGAACTCAAGAACAAGGTATTGTAGGACAAGGCATACTAGACAACATAGGACCAACCAACCTAGGAATAGATATCAACGATCACATAACTTTGGATCTATGTTTATCCCTACTTATTTCAATTGCAGTGAGTTAGAACATATAAAGTCTGGATGTCATAAATTCCTAAATAGAAATAAAAATTAAAATTTCACTAAAGTTAGAAATCGAGATTTTGATGGCCAAATTGACTTCCTCACCAATCAAATGAGTCATTTGACCAAGTTAATGACACAGTTGAGTCAAAATAAGTTTTCTACTAGATAAGTTTGGGTTAAAAAGACTAATCTGAAAAATTTTAAAATTGACCACAGTGCTCTTCAAGGTACAACGTTTGTATACCTAATTGATTAGATACTTTGAATGCATGCTTATGCCTGTTAATTATTATTCACACATTATTGCATACATCTTTTTTTTTTTTTTTTTGGCTTTTCAGGTAGTTTATTTTTAAAAAAAAAAAATGAATTTTTTTTACTACATCATGACATATGATTTACTTGAACATGTATGTTGTGACCAAGTGTGAGTTTAATTGATATGTTGTATCATATTTTTCATTACTTTGTTTAAGTTTATGTGAAATACTTAGCATAAGTTTCTTCATGTACCATCAGCATTGCACACATCATGATCTTGTGAGTACGTTTTGAACATATGTGTGAGATTTGGGATAGCCATCATCTGTTGGTAAGTTGACCTTGAACATGATTTAACCTTAGTTTAGTAGACCAAAACTCTAGTATATCCTCTCAAATAAGAAAAACATATTTCATCTTATGCTTTTATTTGAAGTTCATTTTACTCGAGTAATTAAGATTGAAGGTTTTCTCATAACTTGATGCCCTATGGTCAACTAATTTGAAGTCATCGGTCAAAAACTCGTTACATGGGTTATCTTAGTCGCTTAATGAAGAAAGGTCTGCACATAAGATATGAAAAATAGAAATTGTGTGAAAATGTATATATGCTCAAAGTTATGGGGAGAAAATAATAATATACATGAAAAAAAAAAGCTTCATTTATAGGTCATAATATGCATTATTGGTTTGACTTTCATTTCTTACAAACTTAAGGTTTTGGAGTCTTGATCACAATGAACTAGTGTCAATTAATACACACGAGTTACTTATATAATTTACCAAATTTAGACTTGAATTGAGTATGTGGAAAAGTTTACTGATCATTGATTATGCTTGTCCATGCTATCAATTGCATCTTTGAATTATTATATATTGCTTATATAACTTCATGTGTCATTTGTGATTAAAAAAAAGGAGGAAAGATTAGTGACATTGCATTTTAATTTTGGAGAGTTTCCAGTAAGGTGGAGATGTAGTATTGGAAGTTTTTGCCTTTTTTGAATACTTAGTATTTTTGAGTTTTGATGTTTTGTGATATTAATATTTCACTTGGTATTTTGATTAACATTCCTATTACTTCTCAAGCTAGCGCATATTTATGATAGTCCGTTTTAATTATTATATTTCATGTATCACGTGCTTTTATATTTGATATTTGAGTTGTTGATTTCAGGAAACATATTTCAAGGAATGCAAAAGATAGACATTCAGTTTGAGTTTGGATAGATTAGTTTATTTTTACATTCTTGACTTGTATTGTATAATTTTATCACATAATGTCAAAGAGGGATTTTGTTAGGATTTATGTTGTATTGATAATTCTTTAGACAAAATATTATTATAAAAGAATATTATTGTTATAAAAGAATTGTAGAAGTCAAGTAATCTTTTATAGGGTTGTACAGATGAACTAAGAGTCTTTGAATTCGAGTATGAAACAAGGAGAAAGAGTCGCCGATATATGCTGCTGTCGCGTGGCTGATGCTCGAGCAGAAAAATAGAATCATTGTCCCCCGCTTATCGCTCGAACGACGCACCTCTCGCTCGCATGTTGCTAGCCTGGCACTCGAACGACGGTATTTTCTTAGAAATCGTAGTTTGCATTTTTCAAGAGTTCTATCTATCCTATACTGCATAAATAACTCTTATTATAAATATCCAATGCTAGTACGTTTTTGGTGAGTGGTTATTCATTATTTTACATCCTCATTACATCAATCCAAGATCCAAGAACACATTCAAACATTGAGATTAAACTTTTTATTCTTGAGATTAATTGACCACGAGTTAGGAAAAACATCATATTCAAATAATCCAAAACACTAACTTCCTATATATAATCTGAAATGTATTTTCTTGATAGCTTTTAGAGATGGCTGAAGATTGAGTGAGATTAGACCGTAAGCACAAGAAAAGTACAAGAACAAGGTGTTCTTGGTGATCCACGGGAGATAGACAATTTCAGAAGATCGGGAGCAAATATGAGTAAAATATATTCCGCGGATCTTGGAAATTGTAGGAATTAGACCAATAAGTCTAGTGGGTTTTCTATGTTAGATCATACTGTAAGTTCTTATTGTCTATAGTAAAAAAATTTGACTTGGTCCCAGAGTTTTTATTCAGTTGAGGGTTTTCTCCGTCAACAAATCTTGTATTATTTATTGCTTTAATTATTATTGTGGTAATTTAACATAGGGTAAAATTGACTTGATTGACTACACATCTAGAACAATTAAAAAGTGACTTGTTACTTTTAATTGATAATTTTAATTTCGCATTATTCACATATTAAATAATTTTATGATCGAACTAGTAACTTTCAACTTGTTGTTCATTGGAGTTTTTCTACTCTTACCCCTTGACCGTCCCCCAAAAATAGTGGGGCCCCCACTATTGTGAGGGGCCGGTCAGGGGGGTTGTCAACCCCCCGATAAGATTAGCATTTCTCTGCTCGTTGACATCACATCATGTAAACATGTATATGACTACAATAGTATTCATGTGCCTATGTTTCACATGAACATGCGACAAGAATGCGCTTACCATTCACTTTACAACGAGGGAGATAATATGTTTATACAAAATAAAAAATTATTGATACTTGTTAATAGCGATGAGTAAGAGTACAATGTGCCAATTCGATCGCATAATTCTAGTCCAATACAAATAGAAGAAGAGATATTTGGGGCTTTATAATTTTACTAATGCATTTTGAGATTCTTTATTTTCGGATAAATAGGTAAATTGTGTTATGATAACGAATAGAGTTCTCATTCTGTGTAGATTCTTGGTAACACTCTTTTATTCGAAACAAATTTTAATGTTTAAATTTAAATATATAGGATGACTTTTTGTAATATTTATGCTTTAAGAAAGATAATACAATAGGAATATATATTTTTTGAACCCTTGAAAACTTTTTCAATGTCTCACATCTCCCTTTTGATTCCTAAAGTCTAAAATAATCTTTATTTCCTAATGCTTATAGCAACAATACATAAAAATGGTCTAGTCAAAACAATTAAATGAATAAGATAGAATTCATGGGTTCATAACATGCAGACGAATTTTGATTAACTGCAATTAAAAAAAAAGTGGAAACAATAAATCATGTCTTAACTCTAATGATCAACTGCAACCTAATGAAAAAAGCTTCATCATGGACAAAACAAATCTCAATTATTAGGTAATTAATGAAACTAGTTTAATAAACCCCCATTTGGTGGGTATTAAAATAAGATATTTACTAAATTTTGATAAAAATTAATTAAATATGTAGTTGAAAAGTTGTTGATCCAATCAAATACATTATTAAAATTAATTGTTGATTTTGACTTAAATTTAAATTAAAATCTAATTTTAATTTTTACCAAATACGAGCTAAGATAATAAGTTAAGATTAAGTGATTAGGACAAGTTGTCACAGATTTTGACTAACACATAAGTTTGACTGCTCAATTGGCTATGATACAATTGAAATTAATCTTTAGCTAGAATAAGAGTCAGTTTGACAGGGCGTACAAAAAGTTAAAAGCTTATCCTGAGATCAAGATGTCGTATTTAAATATATTTGGATATTTTTTTTAAAGTGTTTTATTTGGTTAAAAGAGTTTTGAGAGAAAGTTAAACGAATGTAACTTTTCAGGAAGCTTTTTAATAAAAAAACCAATAGTACAATTGTACAAATAAGAGCATAAGCAAAATTAGAAGTCACGAACGATTCTAAGTAAACTAAGTCACAAATTTGTTTACACGGATGGACCCAATGTCTCCCTAAAAATGGATTTTGAATAATGTCGTTATGCCAGATATTTTTAACGTCTTGGATGATAGATTAAGTCGTGGCAAAAAAAAAAAAAAAATGATTGGATGACAGTGTTGATTATTTTTTAAACAATTTAATGATATAATGTTACGTGATATTTTTTCATACAAGATGTCAAAAGATTCTAATAGACAAGCATGATTGATGAATTTTTTATATTGTTTGGTTCACCTAATTACTTTCTCTTAAAAAATTTAAAGTAAAAAGGAAAAAGTGGCTCGTTGACTCCAACCAATTCTTTAAAGATTCCATTTTACACAAGTCAGAGAATAATATGTTGATATAATTTAAAAACAAACCAAACACGAAATTGGATCAGCAATCAAAGAATTTCAATAAGTTGGAGAAAACACTAAAAAAATCGTAAAAGTAAAAGTAAAAGGATAAAGCAACTTAAAGTTGTCTGCCTGCCCATTTTCGTAAGATAAGACTCCGTTTTGATCCTTAAATTCCGTATTCATCTCTCTCACCCTTATAATAACCTTATATTACGGCAAGTTTAATAAAGTAAACTTTAATGTCTATTAACTGATGCTTATTCCTTGAGCTTCTTCACCAACAAAGAAGTTCGAGATAAATAGGTTAGGGGTGAACACAGTTCGATTTGAACGATTTACAACAAATTTTCAAACCAAATCACTTTCTTAGTTCAATTTAGTTTAAAATCACTGTTTAACAAAGAAAAAAATAACATATACAGAATAAGTTAAATCATAAATATTTGCATAAAATTTCACGTTGAAACATAAATTGTATTATTAAAAATATTACAAGCCAAAGTTCTAAAATTCTAATCAATATAATGCAACAATATTATAGAAACATTTTAAAGCCATAGTAGTTATTATTGGCACAACATTTGTAATTTTAACACATGATTCATTCTTTCCATAAATATAAGAATATAGTACATGAATTTATTGAAACAACTAATAAAAAAAAATGAAAAAAAAAAAATCACGTACGACAATACCTTCTATAACATTTTGTGAATCATTCAATACTTCTACCTCATCCAAATATTTTGATGAATTAAATCGTCGCTTCAACTATATTTGTATTCAACTAACTTCTAAAAGAATCAAGAATCCGACCATTAGTAGGAAATGTAGACTCGGAAATAATTGTAGATATATAAATAACTAACACATCTTTAACAATTTGGGGGGATAATCTTTGTATTTATTTGTATACAATTTCCATCAAAGTAATATATCGAAAAGCTCATTCATCGAATCTTAAACGATCCTTTAAATAATCCACAAAATTATTCTA
The DNA here is from genome assembly GCA_903798255.1 of Fraxinus quadrangulata. NCBI lineage: Eukaryota > Viridiplantae > Streptophyta > Magnoliopsida > Lamiales > Oleaceae > Fraxinus > Fraxinus quadrangulata. The sequence continues at coordinate 47,747 of CAIGRB010118941.1, forward strand.
GCAATTATTAGTAAAATCTAGAAATTAAGTTAAAATATAAATACTTAATTGAGTGATGTGACCATAAAATTGAGTTGCAAATAAACAAAAAATTGTTAGCTAAAAAATTTAAGGGAACGTGACACAAATTAGAACAAAACAACCCATCTATTAAAAAAAAATAGCAGACAATTACCAAAATATAAGAAAAGTTGGATAAACTGATATGAAAATTTAGCCGAAATTCAAGCAAATTATTAGTAAAAAGAAAATAAATGCTTCAGTTTGAATTAAAATCTAAATATAATTGTTTACTCAATTATAATGGACGGTCGATAAATATAGTTTAACATCAATTGTTCAACACTTCATCCAATTTGAGAGTTTTGCATTCACAGTTATGACGACCGATAGGTATTTGGGTACAAATTAATGGGATGGACAATGATCTATTTAGTTATTGAGTTTAATCGTGTTATGCTAATATGAATTTATCTTTTTAACGAGATGTGCTTAATTTATAAAATTTAAATTAATTTATTTTCAATTTTTTTAAAAAACAATTTGCAAAGATTGAAACTTAAACCTAAACCAAACGTTGACGAATCCATGTGAATCCAAACCAACGTTTCCAAAAAAGTAGTGTCAGTTCGATTTTGTTGTTTGACGATTTTGTTGTTTAGCCCTATATTTTATATCTCTTCGAGGTATTAATTTGTCATGTTTTCGTTAAATGTAAAATTCTCGATTACTATCTCATGAACCGTGTTTCAATCTAATTGCCAACCATGTCTCTACGACTCTATCCGATTGTGCAATTATTTATGATAATGTATACTTTTTTTCAAATTGGGTTGAGTCGAGACACAAATATTGACTAATTTCAACTAATAAATGTCGAGGCCATCACTTTCTTTCCTCTTAACTTTGACCAGTAATAACGAGGCCAAAAACATAAGAACAAATGATAAATCAATTCTTCTATCGGATTAAAGCACAAAGCATAAACCTGCACTGTTTTAGATTAAAATAATGCTCAATGAGGTCAAGTATATCTAAAATACGGTGTCGTGTCATCCACCCAAATAAGAAAAGACCCTTATTTAGAAGTTTATAAAGGTTACGAAAATACCACACGTTTGTCTTTCGCACTTTTTTCTCTACTTTACTCTCCCCCTAAAAAGATACCAAGTCTATGCCATTACAATGCCGTCGAACTAAAATCAAGGTTTAGAAGTAACAGAAGAGGCTACATCTTTAACCGAAGCTTCTCCACCGCCATTGCCACCTGCTGTAGCGGACTGGACTGTCAAAACCGACATGCTAGGGGAGGAGGGCCCACCGGCCATGGGATTCCTTGAGTGACTTGTAGCAGTGGACATGGCACTGGCTAGTGAAATGGGCATGAGGCAGAGACCCTTGCCTTGGAGGTACTGCATGGCGGAGCCCATGTCCTCCTCCAGCAACTTCGCAACCTGCTGCTCAGTCGTCTTCATGCCATCATTATTGTTTCCTTTACTACTTCTTCCCTGTACACAATTAACAATTTCACGACCATGATTCACCAAGCTAAATGTTTATAAATGCGTATTCAAGATTGTAAAACGACATATTAATGATGAAGTCTCTCTTATTATCAATATTCATAAACCTACGATAATCAAATAAGCGAGTACTTATATGATAACGAATCACGTGGGTGGCAGATACAAGTCCTTAGTACTAATTAATTGCTAACACGATATAAAATAACTCGATTTCGATTACCTCCAAAGAGATATCAGCGACTCGAGGGAAAACACCTGCAGCATTTCCCATTCTGCTCATGCTCAAAACCTGAACACAAAATGGGCAACGAAAATATAAAGGTCAAGTAAAAGAAAACATTAAACTAAATTGACCATCAGCATAAAGCTTTGAAAATTTTTACTTTTTAATCATAATGCACGAGAATTAAGAAAGCACTCAGCCCATCTTCTGATCTAAACCCCAAGATTGAATATTATCTTGTCCATAACAATTTGTCAAACCAAAAGAATCCATAGAATTATTAAATCAAATTAAACAGAAAAAAGAATATAAGTAGAGAGAGAAAGTACTTTGACTTGAAGCTGGAGGAATTTGACATAGTCGATGATCTCATCAAGCATTGAAGCCTTGTCTGTCTGTCATTCCACATCCCAAACACATGTTAATCTCATTAATTTTATCCCTAACAATATTAAATAATTATTAGCACTATCGGTAACATCATTACTACTAATTAACTGTTCTAATTAATACACTCTCCATCCCATTTATATTGGCTAACTTTCCTTATTTTCTTGTACTAATTATATAGTTTTGTTTCTTTATTGAAAATGTTTTATTTTGATCGTTTACTAATATACATTTTATTTCTTTACTACTTTCAATAATAATTAAATAAGGATAAATTAAAAAAAAAATTCACAAAAATCGTTTTTTCAATAACATTAAATAAAATTTCTTAATTAGTGTGAAAAGCAAAACCAGATTACGTGAATGGGGGCAGAGGGAGTACATAATATAATAGGCTTTCCAGCTTTACTTTCAAGTACGGACAGAAAGATAGACATATCACCCAACATATCCCACTCAATTTACTAGTCAACTCGTGTCACTCACATTTTTACACGTGAGAATGCAATTAATTAGCAAAAACTGGAATCTTTACTTATTTATGCAATTAATCACCAACAAGTTCTTCAAAATATAACTTATAGAAGGAACAAAGGAATTTACATCGAAGCTTCAACACCCTTCAAGTTACATATATAAATGTTTATGATCAACCGTCTCTAAACTCTTGTTAAATCTATTGTTTTAGTTTATTCTTAAGAAATAACAAGTGTATGATTCCTTATTTTTTGTTATTATTAATAAATTAACAGAAGATTATTCGTGTATTTATCGATTTCATACTTCGATATCCAACGAAGAACATTCATAAAACAAACTCTAAAATTTAGAAGAAATAAAGACATCATCTTTTCTACTGTTGATAGAATGTTTAAAATTATAGCAAATAGATGTAGATAAGGAGGGAGGATGTAAAATTACCTTATTGGCATTGGGCACGAGCACCTGTAGAGCCTTCATCCTCTCCGCAATTCTCTCTCTACGTAACTGCCCACATTTCATTTCGCCATTAAGAATCAAAAACAAAAAATATGAAAACTGAAAATGTTAAAACAGAGAATTAAAACTGATGGCATGTTAACTAGATGGACGATATTTGAACACATCCCTTCGAATTCACTTTACGATTGTACTGCGTACCCTTTCAGCAATGCTATGAGGATCAGTGGCCTGTCCTCTCCGTGCCCTCACCCTCTGCTTCGGCTGAGGAGGCGTCCCTCCTCCATTACCACCCGGCTGATTCATTGCTGCTGCCATTGCAGCCGGAGCTCCAAAATTCTGGGCCTGAATTGCTTCTCCCTATAATACACAAGCATATATAAAAATCAAGAATCAAAGTCATATTACTACTTGCATAAAATAGCAGGAACATGGAGATTGGAGACTATTGTGACGTTTTTTGAGTATATATGTATTACAAACCTGAGGATGGTGAAAATTTGGAGGTTGATTTGAAGATTGACCAAGAGATTCAATGAACCCATTGTATAGTGCCTCATTTGCCTGCATTAATATTGAATTAAGTCAATAATTAAAAAAATGATTTTCTAAGTAAAATTAAATAGTTATTTATAAAAATATAGGAGAATTAAACGATAAGCTGACCAAGTTAGCAGAGTTGGAGGACCCATTTACGGCGTCGTGATGACCATTATGACTCGAAGGAACCGGCAGGAGTCCACTCTCCGTCCCGGCCGGCGATCTGAGCCCGTTGCCTGCGAGTCCTCTAGACAACATCAACTGCTGCTGGAACATCAAGGATTTGGCAGCGGTGCCGCCGTCGCCGATCTGATGGTGCCTCAGCTTCGAAGCCAACAGCGCCGACTGGTCATCGAAATGGCTAAGCATATTCGGTTGAGGCGACTGATCGTCGGTTTGGCTGGGCTCTGCAGCGGCGGAGAACTCCCAGGGAAAGGAGGAGGTGGAGGAGAGCATTTGTTCGATAAAATCTTCATGGGACGACGTCGGATCGATGTGGGTTTCGCCATTTTGATGATTATGAATTTCTGGGAGGTTTAGCAATGAATTAACATTCATGGCTGGAATTTCTCTACTACGAGGTTGCATGTTTACTAACTACTCCGATGAATTTCAGAAGCTAATTCACAAAATCAAACAATAATTGAAGCTTTTTGTTGATGAATCAGAGGGAGTAGTCGTTTTCCATTAAAGAGAGAGATTATTTGGGAAATTTGGAAATCTTTTATAGAGATGAGCCCAGGAAATTAGCACTAAATAGTAAAAGCACTGCTATTTCCCTTCTAATGATAATATTTTATATATAGGAAAATGGCAGTTACATTAACCCCACAATTTTTATTTAATACATTATATTTTAATTGTAGTTAAATTCTTTAATCTTTGATCATTATAATAATTTTTTTCTTAATTATTTTCGTTGAATTTTTATCTTTGAAACCTACCATTAATACTTCTCATCCTTGATGATTATTTATATGAAAATATTTTAATTTCATGTTTTGAAACGAGGGAAGAATATATTTTTTCAATCTTTGATCATAGTAATTATTTCCTTAATTTTTTTATCCCGAATTCTTATTTTCAACCTTCCATTAATTAGTACGTTTCACCCTTTACGATAATTTATATCAAAATATATTGTTTTTCTGATTTGGAACGAGTTAAAAAAAAATGATGAAAAAATAAGTTATTTTACTTCATTTTAACGGATTTCTAGACATAAAAAATATTATCAAAAACAAAATATATTATCTAATGAAAAGTTTGAGGATATAAATGATATGAAAAATCGTCAAGGACGTAAATTTTACAATGAGCAAAAATTAAAAACTTTAAGTACAACTAAATTATGGTGTGATAAATAAAAATTGTATTATGAATATAATTATTATAGGATAATTGTAGCTATGGTCCCGTGTTATTACGACTTCGATAGTTTTATTGAATAAAGGTTATATTTTATCATTAAAAAGTCAAAATATTTAAAAAAGCAAGTTATATCAAAAAAATTTTAATTAACATAAAAAACTATTGATATTTAAAATAATAATAATAAAAAAAAAACACTTTTCTTCTTTTCCAATGGCTGTACCACTCATCCCAACAGCCTGCCTTTGCCGACTGCACCGACTCCAACTCTTAGCTTAAACTCCTTAGTCTCATGATGTAGAGGAAGTTTAAAGAACGAAGAAAAAATATGCAATCAACAAATCATTGAAACTTGCGAATGTTGATTTGGATCACATTTGAAGAAAGTGCCCAAACGCCCTGGGGTTTAGATGAATTCTTAGACTTGATTTTGGGTAAAGTAGCGTGGATTGTACCGTCGTCGTGAGTTATACCTTTTGAACAAAGTGGTCGTTCTAGAAAGCTAGAGATTCAATGTTCAAGGTAATGTTTGAGCATTTTAATCGGATGGATGTATAATGCAGGAGCGACTTGATTTTGAATAGTATATGGTGGATAGCACGTGTCATTATTGAATGTAAGAACAAAAGAGAGGCGATGGTTGTAGAGCTGAAGATATAATAAAAACGTAAAAATATTTTTAAATATTGGATAGTGATAATTATTGATAGTTTTTGAAGTGTAGATAGAATTTTTATTTTTTTTTTAATTTAATTTTTGTTCTTTTGGTTAGTTGATCACTTGTACCTATATCTATCTTTGCATAAAAATAAAATTTAATTTTTTGATCTGGCATCTCTTTCCTATTATATTGCATATAAAAATGAGCATAATATCAAGAAAGATAGAAAAATGACGTCGAGAATCACCATGTTAGTTGGCACGAGATATAATATGAAAATGAAATCATAAAATGAGAAAGCATATGGATATATATTTTGCAGAGTATATATTATGTTCTCTATTCAACTCCTTGGGATCCAAATTTGTTTGCATGAAATCCGATCCATATATTTGATGTTCAGGACCATGTTCATTGTATAAAGATATGTGGGATATAATCGTGTTTATTATATTGTTTAGTCATATCAAGTATCGAATGTAAAAAATTAACAAGAAATGATCAACACTAGTAACGAGTCCCATGTCGGAATGTATCAACATACGTGGGGATTTAGCTTTAACATGCATTGAGAATGGTGTCTCGTTAGATAATATTGATGTTAAAATTCAATTGTTAATTTGAGTTTTAGATGAATCGAAGTGCTCGTTTGATTGTTTTGGACTTATCATATTGAATTTTAAGTCAATCTTGTTAGAAAAATAAGTCATGCTATATGTACACGGACGTTTACACGCTCGTGAACACGGGCCCACTGCCCCTCTCACAATGGGGGGGGAGCTGAATATTTTATTTGGGCGTAGGTCCCTCTCCTCGTGTGAGAGGAATGTAAACGAACGGAAAAATGAACGGATACGAATAGAAAAATCCTAAAATTAATAGCACAAACATTTATATATTAATCATTATTTTCGTATTTAAACGATGTGAAATTTTACCCAAAACTACTCCTAGAAGCTATATCTTATTTGGAGATTTAAGAATATCTTCATAATTGAGTTATTTATTATTATTATTTTTTAAAGTTCATTTGAGTTATAGCATCATGTGTAAGGTTTGATATATTAGACTAGAGTGCATGCCATTATATAAGATTTATTAAGAACTAATGACATACAATATATGTTTGTACGTTGTCATGTTCTTTTCAGTTAAGTGTACAAAATATTTCCAGATAACATCCAATGCAGGATATCCCTACGGACGGCTTACATTTTCGAGATGATCTCAACGAAATCGACCATTTCCGAGTCGTGTCTATGTTTTATTTATTGTTAATAACCAAAACAATGCTTTCAAACACAATTAAAAACAAAATAATTGACACAAAGGGCTTAACTTTCTTTCAAAAGTGAATCTATAAAAGATAAATATATTCAGGGTTGTTTCCAAAGTAGGAATCAAACGTGTTAATTTTTGACTTTCACCGATTAAGCAATGAATTATGTGAAAAGATATGGTAAGGAATATCAAACCAATTGCACAATTCTTCATGAAAATCATCAACGAATTGTCAGAATAATATTTGATCCTGGAATCAGAATATTGCCTAATGAAAGCATATCGGATCGTGGATGAAATGTGTATGTTTGATAGGTCGTATCAAATTATACAGGACGTCGTGTCATGGACATGAGTTTAACTTTTTTTTTTTATTGAATATTATTGTATTTTGATTGATTCACTTTAAGCAAAACCGTACAGGGACTAAAGGTGAATTCCAAGTCGAATAAATAATATTGACCTTTTAAAATAAATTCTCAAGTCTTGTGATTTCTGGATATAACATCATCTTATATAATATTATTCTAAAGGTCAAATATATGAGTATAGGGGACTAATATGCAATGTAAATTTTTTGTTTGTACGACTATTTTCTTTAATTTTGTGCAATTCCAACAAAACATAATAAACAATATCATATAAAAAAAAAATGATATCCCTAAAATTTATGGAATGGAGATGAAGACATAGATCGACACGTAAGTGTCATGATTGATTAATTTTCTTAGAAACGAGTCAAACGACTGATTTAGACACGTATAGCAAGAGATCATTTCAATCTGAGGCATGCTAAAGAGAGATTAATTAAGACTCAACTTATGTCCAAAAAGTTGAATTGATTGCTTTATGATTCTATGGACATGATTTGAGTTCATATGTGGGACTGTATCCAAGATGGGTTACATAGTTGATATTCTTTTCCTGTAAGAAAGATGAAGATTTGTCAATCCTTGGAAAATTATTTTGTTAAAGTTGAGGTTCTTGCCCATATTGGAAAGGTTTTAGTACATGTCCTTGTGTCACGGACCGCAGCTTCACTTAAGTCTCGTGACCCTATCGCAGCCGCAGTTTGCATCAATTTCGGCCGCACATTGTAAATATTAGCCTATTTTCGAGTTGTAATTTTCATTCCATGTAATATTTATTTCCATCATTAAATAGCTATAAAATAGGAAAAGTTTAGTATGATTCCTCGACTTTTTAATGTCTACTCATGGCACTTAGGTTGTTTTTCCTAATCTATTATAGGGGGTATTAGTTTTTCAAACAAACTTTCAAGCTTTCTAGTGTTCGCCCCCTGCACTAGCAATTTGTAATTTCCTGCTTTCGTCAATAGTAATTTCTTACTTTCAGTAATCAATGAACGAGTTTCTTTCAATTGTGTTTCAAGCTTTCTATTATTTGTAATCAAAATCTCTTTCGTCCAGAGAAAAGGCGGAAGGTAGTC
>CAIGRB010118941.1:91585-109090 GCA_903798255.1 Fraxinus quadrangulata
TGCAGCTTACATAAATGAGGACCCAAAAATCTCATTTGCTGAAGAATGAGGGACGGAAAGAGAGGAGGGTTTTTTCAAGGGTGGTTGCCCCTCTCTTCGAAATCGTGGCCGATGATTTCAACTTTTTGCTTCGTCAACAGCCCTTGTGAAGTAATGTGATGATGAAAATGATGATGATCAGCAGTAATTTCCATTCCTCCAAACCCTAATCCTTAATCCGTACTATTTTTTTCGCGAAGAGAAAGCATTGAGTTCTGACATTTGCTCAATGTTTGAGATCGGTTATTTCCAAAATGTGCAGTGATTAATCAATTTTTGAGGCTGTGATGAATTTTTGAAACAGAAGATCAGATATAAGCGAATCCGTATATTGGCACGGCGAAATCTGATTTGCCCCATCTCAATCGGCAACTGATTTTTGCAGCCATGGCGGATTCAGCCTTCGTTGTTTTGATGATAAAGGTGAATCTGAGCCTCCGATATTCCTCTAACAGATCTTTGGTGTTTTTTTTGTGCAAAAAAAAAAAAGAAGCTTTTTGCTGATTTTTTTTTTCTTCGGTAATCGGACTTAATTTAATTCTATAAAAAAAATGAAAAATATATAATTTTTTATTTCGAAGAGCGTGCAAGAGACTATCTAATTTGAAAGATCGTATTCTACAATTTAGAAGTATCTATAAAGGGAGTAAAAAATTTTAAATATTTCAATAGACTCTTTATATTTAACATTTAATTTACTACTTAAAAAATAATTATCGTTTTTCTCTATTTTTATATTTTACTAACTTTCATTTAAATTTTTATATTATTTTTCTCAATTGAAAATTAAAATATTTTGAATATATTTAATTATAGAAATTGTGTTTGATTATTTAAATTTTGAGAGTCTCACACACTCTTTAAATTAAAATGTCAATTTAAAAAAAAAAATTATAATACAATTTTAAGAATTGTTTTTTTTTTAAATAGAGATTATTTTATATTTGAACATGCTCTAATAAAGTTAACTAGCATTACTCTTATTTGTAAGCTTGGTGTAGAGCATAAACAAAATTATTTACTTTTACAACTCAATTTTGCACTTATAAGTAAACTTATTTTGTAGACTTTTAACCTCAACCAAACATGGAACAAGGAAGACAGTTTCACTTGCAAGAACTCCTTGCAACGAGTAATTGACATTTTTATCTCAGTTGAAAAGGGGGTTAATTATATTCTTACCGAGCAAGGTTAATTATAAAACTTGGCCACATTGGAATTCCGGAAGCTACGTGGAAATTTTTGTCAGGTTGGATTAGCGACGTTGAGATGAGTGATGGATGGGTAACAAGAAATAGTTGAGTGACTAATATGATACATTTTAAATTACAATTATAAATAGTAGCTTTCAATGACCATTCATATAATTTGCTTATCAAAAAGGTAAACAAGTTCCCAAACAGCAAAACTCACTGGCTCTTGGGGAATGGAGAATGAATGAAACAGCAAAACTCCATATTCGGGATGTAATATTTGACAGAATTGCACTGAGGAGGAACAAAATTTATTAAACTTCTATCCCATACTGCCCATTCCAACCGATCAAACATGTAGGATTATTATCAACTTGGCAAATTCAAAATCCAAAAGCTCTGCAATTTCGTATCGGAAAAATTTCAGAAACACGTAAAACTGATAGAATTTAATCTCAACATGGACGCTGAAGAATAATAATTTCCTCCTTTCATTACTTCTATATCTCATCGGCTTCAAAGCACAATGAAAATCCAAAATTCTAAGTCAAGAAAGCATGTAAAAATGTAAAAGATAACTAATCCACATACAACACAACACGTTAGCTACCATATTCTTCCAGCTCTAATCATATTCCACCCACAATCCCATCTGCAGTCCAAAGCTTCATTCTCATACATTCCCTGGGTTTTGGGCATTCTCCAAATCTCAACATTCTAATTTCCCGGAGCTTCATCTTCATTCAGCAAGTGTAAATGTTATCTACTAGCAGTACACTATAAATAGATGCCATAAGTAGCTAAATAGTTATAGCAAGACTCAATCAGCAGCAAGTGTAAATGTTACATTTAATCGTGTATACATGTACTCAAAAGTGAAAAGTAAATGCCGGAGTCATGGTTACAGTTCTGTCGTTCTATTAAAGAGGTGCAGGATAATGGCAGGTCACCAACTATGCATGTTGTGACGGTAAAAAGCGTGCAAAGCAGATAATATATATTGGGGAAGATGAATTAAAGATCAACCAAAGTTCTTCCGCTCACTTCAAATTTCCAGTCCACCTCCTTTTTCGTGCTGGACGCTCTGGTTTGATCTCTGAATCTGGCTGAGTTTCAATTTGCCCTGAAGGCAAAGGTTCACTTTCCATTTTCTTTATCACCATGGCATCCTTTTCACTTGGCATGGGGAGCTTGAAACGCTCACTCCGCTTCTTCAACTTTGCAACTGTGTCCAAGTGTATGTCATCCATTGGTTTTGTATCAGCATCATTGACTTCTGCACCTCCAGTGTCTTTCTCTTTAGATGAAGGCTGGGTCATATCTTCCACCTGTTTTGAAGGTTCATCGGGAAGTTTGTTGACCAAGGAAGCACCACTGGCTGTGTACGTGTCTATATCTTTACTCTTCGAAGAAGATGATTTGGAAGTTATACCGAAATCCCTGTCCTTGTGGCTCGTCCATCGTTCCAGTTTAGAGCGTCCTTGCCTCGAGCTAGGCCGCTCTTCGTCTGATGAGACCTCCTTGTGCTTTCTGGAAGAATGACTATTCACACGGATCTCATTTTCACCGCTTTCATGATCGTTCCTGCTTCTCGATTTCACCTAAAGGGGGAAAGTGGAGAGTGAAGAAAAACAATAATCTTTATTATCTGGAGCAATTATTAATCTAGAAAACTCCACTTCATTATCTAAATAGCCATTTGATAGTTCACTTTCTAGCTTTTTGGTTCATTTCTGTCCAAGTGAGCAGTGCATTCTTGATTTGGACCCTCGGTTGTTTATTAATGCAATGCCACCAATCAACAGCTCCAGATTCACCATGCACTCCAAATTTCCATAAAATCATTTAATGAAGAGTTAACGTGTGTGTGATGGATTGGAGTCGTTGATCTATGGAATGTAACTAGTTTTACCAGTGAGGCTCCAGATCTGTGAATTCTCATCAGATGAAATTGCTGGCGTGATTTATGTCAATGACACAAGTAATAAATGACATCTCTCTCACCCCCCAATATTACAATGACAAAAAGCTCATTGTCTCACTTAGTATGGTTCCGAGTTAAAAGCATTTGTCATGATATGAACACAAAACAATGAGGAAGTAGGTTGTTTATAAAAAAAAGTCCAGTGAATTAAAACTTTTACAGATCATGAGAAATTAACGAGTGCAACATATTGATTTATTCAGATACAAGAGCAGAAGAAAAAAACGTAAGCCAAAACTTAAGAGTATGATTTTGTGTTCTTAATATGACAATCTTGCCATTTGACCTCACTCACGTATCACCACAAAGAAACTACGAAAGTAAACCGAACTAATACAAAATTCACTTAATGAATTTTCAGTTACCTACCAATTAGTTGAGTGACCCAAAAGATAGGCACACAAGAATTGGTATGCTGTTTAGTATTTGTCAAATATAGTTCTCTTTGGTATCCAATAATTTTCTCTCTTCTTCTCATTATATATCATAACGTTATTAATTTGGCACCACCTTCTGCTCTATGGGATAAAATAGGAGCATAGTACATCGCATTTGAATAGTTGGAGAAAGGAAATTATAAGATTGTATGATCAGAATATGAACAGATAAGAGGGAAAAGTGAGGGATACTTTCCTTTTAGAAACAGTTATTACCAAATCATTTCAAATATATTTCTAGGCTATTGTTAAACTAAAAAGGAAGAATGTGGTTCATCAATTTAATTTTGTAAGTGAAGTTACTGAAGTGGTTCCCATCATTCATGAAGCTACCTTGTGATTTATTTTGATGGGAAAGAGAAAAGCGTGAGGCAAAAATACTATATTCCACTTCAATATAGCATGAGTTTTCCCTTTCATCTTCCATTGGTTATTTTTCATGATTAAGACTGCAACTTGTGAAATTTCTGTAATCAAAGAACTACGGTATCATATTGAACCTGCACTATAGTACATAAACTGCCAAGGTATCAGAATCTATGTTTCTATGCTTCAAACAACCAAAAAAATTGATGGAGATCCTATGAGACATATATGGAAGACTTTCCAACTTAGAGAATTATTTTAGGTAAAGTAATTAGGGTTTTATGGATTTCATAGTATTTTATTAGTTATTTCTTACTTAAATTAGATTATATTAAACCCTATGAAGTGACTTATGTATTATTAGTTAGACTTGATTATTAAATAAACTCATATTTCTACCTCTAATCTCTTGATTCTCTCCCTTCTCTTTCTTTCTTCTCAAGTCTCATTCTTGTTCATTCATGTGTCCGTTATCAACAATTTTAGTAGACTTCTAATATATTGGTCCCACATTGAATACCTTCATTTTCTATTCATGATTTCACAGTTCATCTTTTGAGTATACCCTCTTCTTTAATTAATATTTTCAAAATTATTGAGTTAAAAAAAAAAAACTGACATCTGCCCTTTTTACATTTCTAAGTTGGCAAGAAGTGGCCCAAATTTCAGGATTCATTAAACATCTAGGAACGACAAAAAAGGTGCACAAAATGGATATGCTTCTAACTCCTAACCAATAATCTTTTGAATTTCAATTAAGGTATTTACTTTATAGAGATTCAAAAGGTATCTCCTGCTAGTATTGTCAGAAGTTCTCGTCTGACTTCTGAGTGCAAAATACAACACAAAAATATGAACCCAAGTGCATGACAATGTTTTTTCTTGAATTCAAGCACCGCATCTTTGAGCAAAGGGAAATCTGGATACATGTGTACTACTATCCTAATACACTTCATGTCAAGTATAAGCCTAAAATGTATTGCGTGATGGGAAGCTAGTCTAGCAAGTTATGAAACATCTGTTTCGAAGAATGGGTAGGTCAAATGCATTCACCTATGACATGAAAGTAACATCCAGTTTGTATAAATTTAAAGACGTCTCGTATCACCTATACAGATCAGTGAGAGAGAAGGTCAGGGAGCTTTTGAAATACCTAAAACGTGAGGATGAAAAATACGTCAAACATGAGGACAAAAGACTCAAGCACGGGATTGGTTAAGCTTTCTTGTTTTCTGCAGGGGAAGATGATAGTTGTTTTTGAAGCTCTCGGATTGCCAATGCATCATTACTACTTCCGATAATCCTTGAGAAATTAAGCCCCTGTTTGAGCGTCATTCTATAAAACTCATTTTTCACCCAAACTCTTTCAATTACACATTTTCTTAATAAAATAGTTTTGCATGGAAACTCAAACATTTTCTTACTTTTTAACCACACAGTCTCTTTTTACAAAATCTATTCTCAAAAAATGTACTCAAACAGGGGCCAAGTCTTCTTTTTTGCTATAACAACAGCACATAATTCTCCTTTTCCTAACATATTCACGTGAATACAGATTCCCTTTCCATATACCCTTCGCACACAATCCCCACCCCCACAAAAATGTTAAAAAACCACACAGGCAAGCATATATGAAAACCAGAATACCAGGTCAGCAAATATCAAACCAATTTGTTGATTTCTAGATAATCAAAATATTACTAGTTATACAATTTATGTAACCTCAGGAGTATTAACTCATTGCATAATCACAGTTTCTACTGGAAGCTATGCTTGCATGGAATGCTATTATATTGAGTCTAAAGAAAGACATACCATCTCGCTTCTCTGTCCATTATGCTCATCCCGATTCCTCTTAGAAGGGACCAAGAAATTATGATCTCCGCTCTCAGATTCTTTACTCTTTCTACTGCTCTCCTTGTGTTTGTTTTCATGCAGCCTAGAAGTGTCAGAAGCAAAGGCAATGCGTTCTTCACGAGGGGTAGACCTTTCTTGTCTTGTTCTTTTTTCATTGTTATTGAGTTGATTCACACGAGCATAAACATCTTCATAACCCCTATGCTGTGAAAGACTATCATTTTCAGCTCGATCCCTTCTCTTAAGTTGCTCGCTCTGCCGCCCGATATCCTTTGAGTAATGCTCTCTACCAGATCCCTTATATTCATCTTTCCCTCTAGAATGACTGGTCCATGCTTTGTCCTCAGCACCTCGAGCACTTCTCATTCCTGCCCGTGTTTCCTCTCTCTCTCTCCTTGATAAAATTTCTTCATGGGACGGTTTAAGCCTATGCCATTCATCACGTTCTCTCTGCCTCTCATTCCTCTCCCTCTGAAATGATCCTTCTTCTTTTAATCTAACATAATGTAGATCATCATTCTTCAATCTGGCCTGGTCGTCTCTTTTTCGCTGATCAAAGTCATCATCCCTTTCTCTCTTCCGCCGGCTGCTACTTTCTCTATGATTATGCGAGAATCCTTCATTTTCAGTGTATTCCCTACTTATAGGTACCTCTTCCTTACTTCTTTTGCTGTGAAGATCATCCACTTTTTCATTCCGTCTCTTGAAATTATCGACCCTATCTCTATGTTTTGATCCCAAATCTTTATCATGATTATCTCCCCTCCAGCTGCTATTGTCCAACTGATTTTTTGGCAGTTGATATTCATCTTTTTCACTTCTCTCACTTTCTCTAACCTTGCTCCGATGCCTGGACCCAATTTCTCCACCATGCTCTCTGTTTCTCGTGTCACCAAATCTCGTCCTTCTCCCATATATATCCTCATCTCTTCGATGCCAGCCTCCTTCAGAAACATCACTCTCCTTTCGTCGGTCTATACTCTCACTTTTCACATGCCTACGAACAGATGAGTTAGGATCCACACCTCTACGTGCATAGGAATCTTCTCCCCCTTTCACTGCTATGAGGTGTCTTCTCGTTTCTTGTCTCTCACGATGACCTCTCCTATTATCATTATCCTCATATACCACTGGTCTCCTGATGTTATCAGTGCCCATAGAGCGATCATCCTGAAGGACTTCGTCCTCAACACTGTCGCGGGACTTCCGATAATCTTTACTACTTTCTGATCTTGGTTTGCTGTTTTCACTACTTCTTGCAGCCTTTGAGTCTTCTCCGCCATCATTTTCTTGGGAAGGTTCTTCCCCTCGTGAACTTTGTGCTTGTTTCCTTGTAGAATGCATTGAATTCTCTTCTTCCTGCGGATTACTTTTTGTGGTTGCATCCAAAGCCATTTCCTCCCTTCCCATTTCAAAGCTTCCACCATCTGCTACCAAATCATCCTCAATATTACCCCTATCACTCACAGCCTGCTCCCCTGCAGACCCAATGTTGACAGGAGATGACACAGGACTGTGATTACCATCCCCACTGTCAAATGATTCTTCCTTCTCATTATCACCACGTTGCTTTTCTCTTTCATTTTCACCAGAAGCCATACTAGGGGACCCAACATCTGCTCTTTCATCTGTCCGCCTATGAAAGAAATTTAAAAGTGTGTTAGATTGTATGAGATGCAAGTTGTTTAAACGAGTACATTTAGTGTTCGTTTGGGAGAGATTATTTGAAGTGAAAATTGATTTTTCATTTTTGAGAATATGTGGTTAAAAGGTAGGGAAAAGTTATGCATCCAAGTGCAAAATTATTTTATTGGGAGAATATGTGGTTGAAAATGAATTTTGATGAAAAATGATTTTCTAAGTTGTGCAAAACAAACCTTTAGATATTTCTATACTAATTATTAAATGAAAAACCAAACTATGTTGCATTAACTATAGACTTATATTTGACAGAGTAGATTCTTGGACTTCTTTTGCTTATTGCGAACAACAAAAGAAAAAAAGGTAAATGATAACATGAAGAATTTTAACCTCAAACGCAATAATCAGAACAGATAATTTGGAATGAAAGTTGACCAAATTCTTTTAGGAACGGTACATCATTCGACATGTTTATAATCACTGATGTGACAATCTCACAAAAAGTAGTACAACACCTGACAGAAAATTACAAGAATATTTTCCATCCCAAAACTAGTCAAGCATCCTTCAAAATAATAATCATCTAGAGATAACTTATGTCAATTAGAAATGGGCTCCCATCTGTTCTAATCTTCCCCAGTTTCCGCTATTAGGTACTTTTTAACCATTCTAGCAATGTGTTTTTTGCCCCAGTGAAAATCAATTATATAAAATCTCATAAATTAGGCTTCTTTCTTTTACAGGTACATGAAATTTAGTATCCTGCTTTACACAAAGCAGCTACTGAACACTACAAAGTAACCATATCTAATATCAAGCAAACTCATTAGTTCCTAGAAGTTATCAAATTTGCACGAGGTTTGCATAGAGTGGAGCACCACCAGTCAACCACAGGAAAAGGACAGGAAAAGGAAACGAGTGGATGTGGAAATAATGTACAGCTATGCATACAACATGTTACTACCTCTCCTCTTGCGGGACACCAAACTCCCGACCAGTATGGTATTTCCCACGTGCTTCTAAAGGTAAATGCAAAGCATCATCTCCTACAATCTCATCGTCACGAACAGTTTTTGTGAACTGTGCACTTCTTCCAACCAGTTCCTTCTTATGACCATCATATGCTTGTGAAAAGACATCATTATTTTCAGTATCCTCCTGTGGAAGGTCATCAATCTCATCATCCCCTCTGAGATCCTTTTTTGAAGGATCATCTTCTTGTTGCTCAGCCACGTCTTCGTCATCTGCCTGACATATAATCTGTTCGCCAAAGAACGCCAGTAGTGTGACACAGATGCAACGATGTTAATGAATTAGTTCAGTGCCAAGAGACGAAGGTGACTGCTCACCTCAATAATTGCATCTGAATCATGCATTCGTGGGCGCCTGGTGTCAATGGATGGGAGACGATCGCCAGAACCAGTTTCTATTGGTATTGGTCTGCCAACAGGCTAGTATCAAATGAAAGAAAGTTGGTGAGAAGATGATTTTGATAGCAAAATCTGTATATTACTGCCACTGGTTTGCTTACAGAAACTTCAAAGAAATTTTATTTCCTCTTTTGTCAGGCAAAGCTGAATATGACTTTCTAAAAAGGATTAAGAAGACAGTGGCTAAGATATTCCATAGAGATCCTAATCGAGAATAAAGGTAGCATGAATAAAGGCTTCCAAATCTCCTCCAACATGAATCATAAAGAAAACATAGAATACATAACGTACAAGAGGGTGCCGTCCACGTGCTGATGCTCTTGCTAAGTCATTTGCACCAGCATCTGTTCTAAGATTTGCATTTTCAGATGGAATATCATGGATGCCGACTGCAGCTGCAAGCTCAGGGGGAAGATCAGGATCATACTCCTAAAATACAACAGCAAGCGAAAAGAGAAAAATCAAGTAAATAAAACTCATGAACACTTTCTCAATCAAAAGGATGGTAACAGAAAAGCATCATTTACAAATAGCGTCCAAATGATGTATATCCATACATGCACAAGGTATATATACACACACACACACACACACGTGTGTGAGCTAAAGGGCAATAAACTACCTGTTCTGTTCTTCCGCTTTCATAGACACGAATCTTGCTTTGCATAGTCGTCTCAATGCGGAGTTGTTCCTAAAGATTTTATTTCAACTTCTTAGCTTCCACTTCCATGGATCGATAAACAAATAAGCACAAAAAATGTTCGCATTTGACAAATTTAAATAAGCATGGGAGCCAATGCAAACTCAAACCTACCAGTTGTTTGCAATAGTCTTTCCAGGTGTCCTCATTTAAACCGAAGTTGAAAAAGTCCGAGGCATCAATGCCCGGAAGTCTCCATGATTTTTCCTCAAAGCTATCAATATCAACTTCAAATATGGTCCTATTAATAGAGTGAGAGAGAGAGAGAAAAAAAGGGGGAATGAAACTCTTATCATCAGCACGCAAATTATCCAGAAGAAGGCAAATCCCTGGCATTTCATCAGCAGAAACTAGATACGCCATCACATATGATCACTAATCAGGACAACCAAACAAGTGTAAATTGTAGAAAGAAACATCCTATCCAGTCTTTGCAACCATGGGTATAGATGTTCATATTGTACCCCAAAAAAATAATGACTTTTCAAAATGTGAATAAGACCACGAGCAAGTACTGGCATAATGAAACTAATTTTAAGAATTGTTTCCAAATCAGAACAGAAGAACCTATTAAGAATTACCAGAACGTCTGACAACCAGATGAAACACAGGGCACCAGTATTCTGAAGTATTAATAGAAGCTACAATGCGGTACCATTGTGATAATAAAGATCTATTAATGCACTTAAAACTCACATTGAAAGTAACAGGTTAAGCAGGGTCCAAAAACAATGGTCTAGTGTCAGGTTCTATATTTTCGGATAATGCCAAAATGAAAGAACAATACCATGATAAAACGAGATACCTATACCATTTTGTCACAACACTCGACTGATGTAACAACTTGTCTTTTTGGCATATATATTCAAACACTGGTCACACACAACAAACAACTCTGCACAGATTTTCTTCTTCAATATGTCACATTCTCAGCACAAAGTTTAGGGACGTGCAATGCTAACTTCAGATAGACAAACAAATGATTACCTTTTTCCTAATAAATTTGTAGTGAAAAAGATCATTTATCAATAAAATCCTGCCACAAGAAGCATTTTGTGGAATGATCAGCAAGTTTTTTTGCAATAGTTTATCAGCGAAGAAGGATTAACTTTTTACCAGAAGATTGACTCCTTTTGATCAGACGTGCCGTAATGGATGTTTGCAGAGAGAGAGAGAGAGAGCAAGGGACAATTTAGAAGGTGTACCAGCCACTCCCCCAAAAAATGGTAGCAGAACAAGAAACATTCAAGCGAGTCGATGCACTGCCCAGCTAAAGTCCAACCAACCTCAACTTCACTGAGGTTCTTCAGGAATTTTAATTATTAATGTGATCCCTCATAAATGTGGTGAAATCATACACATAAAGCTGGAGTGTTCAACAGAATTAAGTTATGGAATTCCATATTATTGAGGATAATGGATTCAAATGTTTTTACCTCAACATAGAGGACAAGAGCGAGAGAGAGGAAATGAGGTAGAGAGAAAGAGATTAAGAAAGAACACATGACAATTTCTTCCTTACTAAGTGAAAATATTGCTGATAGTGCATATTGCTCATCAGCTAAGAAAAGAAAGGATGATCAAAGAGCTAGTAAGTGGAAAAGGTTAAAGGAATAGAGCAAGATAACAAGCCTTTTAACAGCTCACTTCTTTGACGATCATTTTTAAACAATTCATTGCATAATGTATCTTGTGGAACCAAACCTTTAATTCCTAACTTGGAACTAAGCAACAATTAGTCAATGCCATGAACAAAATAGAGCGCACATTTCTAATTATATTCTCCATGACCTACCCAATAACATTATACAACGTTCATATAAATGCAATTGCAGATATGGTTACCCACTTCCTTTAAATGTCCTCCATTGATGTAGTGTTTCCCAACTATTAGTCACATCCCCTAAAGAAACTGTAAGGACCTGTTTGAGTCTCATTTTTTGTGTAGAATGCATTTTTGAATGGTAGATTGATGAAAAATGTGTAGTTAAAAAATAAGAAAAAGTTTTAGGTTTTCGTGTAATATTATTTTATCGAAGAATGTGTGGTTAAAAAGAAGAGAGAGAAAAATGTATTTTTGAAAATGGAAATCAATCAATGGCTAAATTTATGAATTATGATCATGTATGTTCTCGAATGTGCATGTATAACATAAAAGGGGAGGCCATCAGACTTGAAATTTAGAAACCATTGATTAACTGGGGGAATGGACCTCATCTGGATATAATTCAACTACACGGAACTTTCATATCATATCTTGCCAAATTTTTCATGAAGAAAAGAAGATACGAGTCTCTGAAAAAAGGGGGAAGAGTTATTTGTTACCAACGGAAAAGATTATTAGTCACAATGCCTGAGAACACAGAAAACAATTATAATGTCACCACGAAAGTTCCAAATTCAATCTACGATGTTCCTATTGACTAGTAAGGTGCCTAACTTCATAAATAAACTGCAGTTGGATATACAAGTTGTAAGACACTTGCAAGCTTTGCAGGTATCATGTTAAAAAATGATGTTAGTCCCACTCATTCATTCCATTAAGCAGTCATATGCCATTTGGAATTATTGATTTAATGACACAAAAGAAAACGAAGACAAGAGTGTTAACAACCAAGAATCGAGAATATCGTTGTATTGAAGCTCAGACATATGCACTTAAATAACATACTTGTGTGATGGTAGAGTGAAATCCAATCCACTTCCAAAACCACGCCCTGCTGCATTAGCTCCCCAAACAGACATTCCATAACCTGGACGAAAACCTTTCTGCATGGGGACAGCACCAGTTATTCCTGATGGTCGCCAATCACCTCTACCACGTCCAGCAGTAGGGCCAATGGGGACGGTTGGACGAACTTGACCAGGGGTTCCACCAGGTCCCACAGGAGCTGCTCCAGGCATAGGTGCTGCACCAGGTCTTACGTACTAAATGGTTCCCAGTGAAAAAAAAGGAGGGAAAGAAAACGAAGTTAATAGTTGAGGAAGCAGTTAAAAGAATGCAGTAAAGCATTCAAGCAATATACTTCTAAATTAGAACAAATCAAAAAGTAGTGAGCTTCCACATTCAGGAAATTCAAAGTTCCAAATTACAGCTATCTTTCATTATGTTAAAGCAGACCCTATGGAGATTTAGCAAAGAGAATTTAGTCAGCAGACTGAGTACTGCATAGGATAGAAATAACGTAAGCACCAGATAGTGGTTGCCAAAATAATTACTATTGGTTTATAATTTTTATATGTTTTCGATATAATTGGTAAAGTTCTAAAATTTCCCTACAGTCTTGATCCCAAAATTTGACAATGAGGAAATACAAGACATTACTGTCGATGGACATGACAAGAATCATTCTTGATTAATTGAACTAGCGTGTAAAAGCAGTTTCAGTTGTTTCCATACCATTTCATTCAAATTAAATAAAACATAAGCTGTCACCATCTTGTTTCAAATGCGGTAGGACTTCATAAGATATTAAGTGTGATAACAGAAAATCTGTACAGATAAAGGTCTAGGTAAGACAAATTCAACTTAAACTTAGCCAAAATTAACCTCCCAAAAAATCCTTGTCTTTTTAAAGTCGAGTGGGGTAAAAGATACTACTGGTTTTCATACATCATTCACAATAAGCCCTTGTTTGACAACCATTAAAATGAGTTTTTTTGGGGAAAATGAGTTTTGGAATAATGAATTTTTGGAGAATGTGGGGTTATAAAGTAGGAAAAAAATTGGGTTTTATGTATAAAATATTTTATTCTAAAAATGTCTAGTTGAACATGAGTTTGATAAAAAAAAGAATTTTATTTTAATGGTTGTCAAACAGGGGCTAATATTGATTTTTGATTAAGGGGGGAAAGGTGGAAAGCTTCCTAGAGTGGCTTAAATGAAATTATCTTTAATCCATTGTGGTTTGTTTTCAAGACTTCTCATACCAGAGTGTTGTCAGTGACCATTTACCAGAATCTCAAATGCCTAAAACAATCCATCCATCATACCAAAATATACTGACATGTTTCAGAAATCATTTTTGACCATATTTGAGTAATAGTGACAGAAAACAAAACTAATAGCGGCGTCCAAAAAGCTGAGTTCTAGTGATTATGCATTCGACATGTTATCGTGTTACTTTTTACAATTATCATTTCAGACTCATATGGATAGAAAACTATTTACTGATTTCAAAAAAAAAAAAAGTGCTCTTGGCAATACGAACTGGGAAAAGATTTTGTATTCACGTGCACTTGAACGGAACAAATTCATTGCCTATCTGCAAACTACATATTGTACAGTATATAGCCTGGCCCACAAACTCAATAGTCTTCCTGATCCACTGTTGAAATCCCTTAAACTGTGCATAATTGCTTAATTGATTGATAACTTTCAACTTAACCATTGATTCTAGCTTTCCAAACATCACTAAAATACAAGCATTACTAAATTAACGCACTCTCTGTTGGAAACTAGTTTCATGAAGAATGTAATTAATTTCATTGACAGTGAAAGATTACAATCAGGACTCTGTTAAACCCACAGTATAACAAACACTGATAAACATCAATATCACTAGTTTCCACACTTCCACTATACAAATATTGCAAGTACAACTACAATCCAATTTACATTTCAAGTTCTCATCGAACAAGATGCTGACCTTGAATTGTGAATGGAAAGGATGATGGTAAGAATGATTGCTGAACCCAATCTTAGGCTGCACTACTGTTGCAGCCACTGCCCCTCCTCCACTTGCCTTGGCTGCCTCACTCAACTCCTTCCTCTCTCCCTCTGCCCCAGGCCCCACATCCTCACCATCCCACACTTGCTCCTCCGTCATCTGCAAATGGTGGTGGCCTGTGTCACCATCATCCGCAACTATCACTAGTGGCTCTCCATCATCGTCATCATTGTCATCCATTCCTGCCATTCTTTCCATTCCCATTGGCACATGATTGTTATCGTTCAACACTATCTGCAAGTCATCTTCACTTTCTTCACTGTCCCACTCGTCCTCAAAATCTGCTCCCCCACGATTCTCTGGCTCACCTGACAATCCCGGAATCACTGGCTCCGAGCCAATTTCTCCAACTCCACTTTCGCTGGCGAAATTAACACTCTCTTTCTTCTGGTCCCCTGAATTATTGGTGTTTTCATTTACGCTCTTCATGTTTTCATCTATCTCGACCAAGTTGTAGTCCTTATTGTCCCCCTCTTCCACTACGATATTAATATCATTCTCCTCCTCCGCTGTAAAATTCGAGCCTGCGGAAGTCGATTCCGGTAATTTCACCCCCTCACCCTTCTCTAAAACCCTAGCTCTAAACTTCACCTCACCACCCTCGTTCCCAGATAAACCTGGAATTCCCTTTCCCTCTTGATTCGAATCCAAATTCAAATCAAACCCTCTCGTTTCGGGTAGGGCTTTTCCTTCAATTGCGACACTCAAATTCAATCCATCGGCAGATTGGGAATTAAAATCCTTAGAATCTTGAGCTTCGAGAAGAATCTCTTCATCATCACTATTGACGTTTAGATCAATCGAGCGACCCTGGAACGACGTCGATTTGTTCCCAGCTGCCGGCGCATCATTTTGCGGCTGGGAGGCTTGAAACGTCGTTGTGAGCACGTCCGTGTAGAGATCTCCGAAGTCATCATCTTCCATGTGTTTGTGCTCGCAGATGAAGGCGGAAAGCGGTTTCTGATGTAGGTGCTTGGTAATGGAGATGGTGAGCACCTATAGGTAGATATTGTGTATGTATGTATGTAGCATGGTGTGTAATATGTAGGTTATGTGCTTTGATAATTTTTTATGAATTTGAACTAAAGGAGAATTGGCCCTTTTTTGTTTATCATTGTTTCAAAATTCTTTACTCTAGATATTCATTTTTATTCCCATATTAACAAAATAAAATATTTCGTACGTAAATTCAAAATTTCTTCTTACTCTTTTAATTACACATTTTTCAAATATTCACTGTTCAAAACAAAGTTTTTGTCAAATGATGGTTGTCAAACGGGAACTTACTCTTCAAATCATGTCCTTCTGTCAAATATATGATTCGGTCCCCTTAATTGATTGACCACAAGCTCGGATAACTTTCTTGAGCTCACTGCATAGGTACACTCGAGAGTATTGAGCTCGCATGATGTTTGAAGACCATTGAATACCTTTACAAGATTATGCCTTTATTTGATCTCCACTATTTTTAAAATACATTTTTTCCTCGTATTTCCAACCACACAATTTTCAATAAAATAATATTATACACAAATTCAAAACTTTTCTTTATTTTTTAATCACACACCCTCCATCAATCTACCATTCCAAAATGCATTCTTACAATAAAATGGGGCTCAAACAATCTCTACAATCTATGTTGACCTCAAAATCTTGCATGATATAGCTATCTATCCTTTTTCTTTTAAGTGACTATAGCCATCTCAATGGCTCAGCCATCTCACCATCTACTTGTATGTTATATGCACATTAGGATAACAAGGTCATTGCTACGAGGGACGGTGCAACATTTATATCTACTTTGAGACTCAAGTTGAGACATAACTTGTGTGTGAAAAGACAAAGAGACGGAGTTTTATCTATGATGCGTAACTTTACTTGGATTTGTTTGTGACATTCACATATAAAATGTCAAACAAAAGTATTCGAAACTTAGGTTGATCTCCTTGCGCATCTAAGGTATGTTGATATGTTTGTTGTTACCTTTTCCTAGTGCCTTTGATTAGTATCATTAGACACGAGGTCACCCGCTTTTTTGCACTGAATGCTGCCGGAGGCAACACAACATTATTCTAGGTGGTGCATCTTTTTACCTTCGAACTTTTCCTCTTTGGTGCTAACTAGTAGAACACCAAATAATTGGTACAAACTAGTGTTTGACCATTTGGGAGATGTTGTCTGCTATTAGATCTCGTGCAACAAAATATTCTTGATCATTTAGCAACCCATGTGATTCTCAAAAGTGTAAAGTGTCTTTCTTTTTGATCAAGGTGAGGTTGAAATTGTGTGATGTGAATTTTTCGTCAACATGGACAAGTGTACCTATATGCTCTATATGCGGCTCGATGTAGGCTAGAGGGTGTAACAACTTTCATCTTATTGCCAACGTTGTAGTGACTTGGACTTCTATTGTCTTATCGAGTTGGTTTACAATTTACAAATATCAAGTTGACAAGTTTTTGGAAAATGACTCCTAAATTCTTGAGGTCAAATGTAAATTTATTTATCAATATGAAAATCGAGTTGAATCTCGAGTTTTCATCCACAAAGTTCATCGGCACAAGCTGGTATATCCTTAATAGCGAAACAAATTTTGTATTTTAGCTTGGGTACCCTTGGAGATCGTTTTGTTTCCTCATCTATGATCATCATTGGTTGCATCGAATAACATAATTCTAATGGGCACAATAAGATTCTTCGTTGACATGGGGGACTTCAAGATTATGTGATTTCTCCTACAAGCACGTGGTACCTTAATGAGGTTTCCACCTCTTCTCTAATTTCTAAGCTGCTTGTATTGTAGTGTAATGGTCAACAACGTAGTGGCATATATAGTACTTCTTCTAGTCTTCCATGCCTACATCTTTTCAAAATATCTTGATTTTGTAGTTACAATTAGAGACCTTTCAACCCGTGGTTAACATGGGCGAATCTAGCATTTTCGTTTAGCTAGGGCGAAGAACGTTGACTGTTGATCGATGACCGTTGATCAATGACCATTGATCGATCAACGATCATAATAGCCGAAAATAAAATTTAATACATAAGTAAATGTATTAAAACGTAAAAAGTATATATATGAAAATATAATTCAATACAACCCAAAATACTAAAAAAAAAAAAAAAAA
>CAIGRB010118941.1:109160-126611 GCA_903798255.1 Fraxinus quadrangulata
TCAAATTATCATTCAACCAGTCATCTCCCATTTTATTGTGCAAATCACTCTTGATTAGATTCATAGCAGAAAATACACTTTCACATTTAAAATTGATTAAAAAAACATTGTACACATTGTTTAATTGAGCCAAACATATTCTCCATTAATTTTTTTTCACTTATCCCCAAGTTTCCTAAAAACCTAAATTCACAAATCACAATTCACAATCACAAATCAAAATTATAAGTCATAACTCATACTTTCAGACAATAATATAACACAAATTCTCATAATTCATAAATAACAAATTCACAAAAACTAAAAAAATAAAAAAAATAAAAACAAAAACAAAAATCACATATTCATAAGATTATAGCAACTAGCCAAGCCAACTAGCAATATTGATTTCAAGCAAGATTTTTGAGCAAATACATTTTCCCCCAGGCCCAGTCAATCCCCTGAGCAGAGGCGTAGACGACAGTCGGCAGACGAAGCTCCAGACTCCATTGCTCCAGAGTCTCGCCACTGTCAGCGGGCGTGAAGGTGTGCATCCACTACTCACTAGTCGGTACCACCGTCCACCAAGCGTGAGGCGTCGCTGTCACAATCATAGCCGCTTCGCGCCTTCACCCCTGCGTCTCTCGTCTCCCTCCTATTTCGATGAGCAAATTGGATTTGGTTTTGTTGTGGGTTAATGGTAATTGACTTGCAATTTAATGTGCAAAGGTGTTTGGGCTCATTCCTCATTACATTGGGCCTTATTTTTTGAAATAAAGGCCCAAACAATAAGAGGGGGAAAAAAATCACAACCTCTTCTTCTTCATTTCATCTTCTCGGCGAACGGTGAGGCGGCAGCTGTTTGGTGAAGCTCCCGGCGGATCCAGCACGGGCGGCCGCGGCTGGCCAGGTGATGGATCCACCCCTGTTGGTTAGCAAAGGGAAATAACTAAATTTGCATCCAAATGGCGAAAATCACATGTTGAATTGGACTAGGCCAGGTGATGGATCCGCCCATGTTGGTTAGCAAAGGGAAATAACTAAATTTGCATCCAAATGGCGAAAATCACATGTTGAATTGGACTAGGTAAAGCTTTTTGCATTTTATTTTGGGGTTATCGTTTATGTCTTACCTTAACTTTCTTCTAGCTGTAGTGTTCTTATTCATATCGTTCTTCTTTGATTCTAAACTTTGCCTTCTCATGTGTATTACTTGGCTTTATTGATAAACTCTTAGTAGGCTATCAGTTCATCATCGTAGGTAGACTCTTAGAACTTCATCATTGTATCATGGTTGTTGAGTGAGGCTAATAGTACCAAAAGGATTTGTCATTTTTATGACCATGCGTTTCTATAATATGTTCAACGCGTTGTGCACCTATTAACTGTGTAATGAATATAACTTGGCCAATTAGCTAGCTCATACGTGTTACTGACCTTTCGTTCCGAGCATAATCTTAAAGCACATGGAACGAATCACCGAGGTGATGAAAGGTTTCCTTCCCCATCACATGCCCACCAGACAAATAAATAAGAAAATTGATTCGATGAACTGACTTTTTTCATGGAAGGACAATGCAAAGCGTTAAAAAAAAAAAAACATCAGTATATTCAAATTCATTGTTTGATTATGGACCTTAGATATAAAAATCACAGTAAAGTAAGGACACATTGCCCCAGTCCTTTTATGATGCCTTAAAATTTAAGAATGATGTTCCCATATATGTCAAGAAATAAAATTACAATAGCAGCCCTCGGGGCACATTCCAACTGGCAAAGAATAAAGCTCTTTAATGCTGACAGATCAAAGGTCGCGGGTTCGAATCATAGGAGCTCTGGGAAGGTAGGCTCTCTCCTGAAAGGCAGGATTTATCCTGAAAGGTAGGAGTTCTCCTGAAAGCTAAGATGTAACATGAATTTGACTCGCTCGGCACTTTGACAGTTCAGTTGGGGGGTTCTTGAACCCTGGCCAATTTATGACACATCCCGCGGTTTACTTGATCTGTGTGATGAGGGATCGGATCGCAGATCTCAGAATTAGTCACCGAAAATGGACACCTGAGTATCAAAAAAAAAAAATTACAATAGCATAGAGGAACAAAATTATAGCAAGCAATTTACTTTTTTTTTTAAAGTTAATTCTTTAGAAAATTAAATTTTAAGAAGTAACAAATTTGCCCCTCAAGAGTCGCATTATCTTTTTATAAAGGAATTTCATTTTCTCTATCGAGTAATATTATTCATCACCAATTTAAACGATGACATTAAATTGTGTTCAACATTGTTAATGCTACTTAGCATTAAATAAAATAATTTTACGTATAAAAATGATTATTTTAAAATTTATTATCCCCAAAAATCGACTCGCCTTAATATACAATTCGCCTATATTTTTCCCCACACCGGAACTTACAAAATTACACGTACTGGTAATCAAAACTGTAAATCGATCGAGCAAATGATAGGAGCTGGGAAAATGAAGCAGTACACTAATGTTCTCGATCGACCCCTCAGCAAAGGCAAACAAGAGGTACTTTTATTCTTCAGATCTCTAATCAGTTTTTCTTTTTCTTTTTAATAGATAAGATTTAATTTGTTCTACTAATTATTGGGAATTTCAAGATTTCTTTGATCGGGTGAAGTCGCAGACCCATTTCGTTCTATTTTACTTTTGTACTGAAAACCGTATGCTGGGTTTAAACTGAAATTTTTGAAGAGGGTTTTTCTTAAAATTTTGATCGGGTAAAATTCACGGACCCGTTTCAAATTTTCTGCATTGAAAACCAGATGCTCAGTTTAAATATATTCTTTAAAAGTGAGTCTATTTTATTCTATTAGTCGAATGATTTGTTGTGATTAGGACGCATTTCAATTATCACCATTTTAATCACGTATTCAGAAAAAGGATTTTAATTTTTATATGTAGTCTTGATAACTATGATGATATGAGTATTTGTTGCAGGTTAGTCTGAGTGGGTTTGCGTTCTTGTTCTCGGAGCTCGTTCAGTATAATCAGACTCAGGTAGACAACATAGCAGAATTGGAAAGAAGGTGATTTCTGATCGAGAATTTAAAAATACGACACTCGTTACATTATTGCCATTACTAGATCTATGTGAATAGAACTTAATTGGAGAAGGTCACTGTCACTGAGCATGATACGTTTGATGATCTGTTGATTTGGTTTAAAAATCACAAATAAGCCGTTTGCTTTATCAAAATGGTAAAAGAAATTTTTTGGCTGAAACCCACTGAAAGGAGGTACATGGAAGTAAAACTCAGAATTCTTTTACTAAAAAATAGTGCTCGAGAAAATTAGTAATTTAGACACTATTCATGTGATTTGAAATTTGAAATTTTGGTTGTTAGAAAGAGAATGATGAGATGAGACCAGAACTCTAGAATTTGTTCTCAGCAAATATGACATCTGCAGAAGCTATTGCTGCCAAAAGTTTTGAGACTTTTTTTGGATTTTCTAGATAATTAAGTTGATTGGCTTTTTATGCGATCAATTTATTCTAAAAGTTGGCTTAAATATATGATACTTTCTCTTGATCGTGGATCAGGTTAGAGGATGCAGGCTATGCTGTTGGGACCCGGATTCTGGAACTTCTTTGTCATAGGGAGAAGGTGGAAACATAATTGTAGCTCATCCCAATATGATTTGTCAAAATTTCTTTCTTGCAAATATAGAGTCACTTTCTTATGTTTATATGCAGTATAGTGATGTAACTGGATGAATTTCTTGATTATACTTATGTTTTTGCTTATTTGCTTTATATCACATCAGATATTTTATTCCACGTGAGTTTGTCTACTGTTGAATCAATTTTCTGTTACTGTAGTCAGAAATGTCAAGAATTATTTAGCCTGCAAAACAGACATGGATAAAGTACTGTGATACTCTGAATGGCTTGACTGTGTGCATGAAAGCAGCTTTTACATTAGAGTTACTCTTAAGTTGAATTTTTTTTATTTTTCCTAAATTAAGTACTTTTAGAAATATGCAGTAAAATATGTCACTTTGCTCTTATTTTGTATGAATGTGTTGCTGTGTATCTTATAAAACCTGTATCTTTGTCTATTATGAAACATCAAGAGTTAAAACATTATAATATGTTGTTTTCCATCTTGAAAGAAGAAAATGTTTCCCCATTGTGTATGTCTTGCATGATTATTAAACGTGTCTTTTTCTTTAGTATTACACAAAACTGCAGTGTAATTGCTTTTGAAACTAAGGCATTAAGCTGCCAAGTTGAAACTTCAAATAAAGATTCTGAGTCATTGCTTTAGGAATTCGTCATCAACACAATGAACTGGAAATGTGATTTTCATTTGTTGAGTGACATGATGACCAGACTCATTTTTTGATGTCCTTCGGCAACTGAACTAATGAAATGTACTATCATTGCTCTCCACAAACCTTTCATCATTTTCAAGAGTTCAGACGATAATATGTTAGTTTCTGCATACTATTTTTTCTCTCACGGAATTGATATATTGTTGTGCGATATTTTTGTGATGTTTTAGGGTAACAGAAGGGAGACACGACTCTTGGGAATTTTGTCCTTTGTGCATAGCACAGTATGGAAGGTCTTGTTTGGAAAGGTTCGCTAGTACTTAACTCTCAGTAGGATTTTTCTTTTTCTTTTCTTTTGTTTGTTCTCTTTGTTTTCAATAGTAGTAGAATGCTATTGAGTGGTTAAATTTCTTCCTCGGTACCAATGCTAACATTATGCCGTGGGCCACTTATTAAGAGAGAGAAGGAGAATCTGCTAACTTCAATCAACACTTATTGTCGAAATATTTTCTTCTTCAATTAAGTGATATCACTTGATAAAATATGACCTACTTGGAATTTGAATAAAAATATGTACACATAAAAACATACACTAGACACATTTAGTATAGTACATAACAATGTCTTCTTCTTCAATTAGCTTTTTTATGATAGTGAAACACGTTTTGATTAAAATATTTGATGAATTCAGCTGTTGAAATCTTGCCTAATCAGAACAGTTTACCGTGTTGATAATTCTGTAGTCATTGCGATTTAATAGTTCAGTCTTTAGATTTTAGTTTTTAGATATCCCTTGTAGCAAACACCATCAAAAAATAATAATAATAAGGAAAAAGGCAATTGAGAAGCATTGAAAAGTACCAAAAGGAAAAAGACAACAACATAGTTGTTAATTATTTCTATATATACTTAGAATCCTATAGGCTCTGACTTTTCTATTTCAGGAAATTGTCATAAATTGTCATTTTAGATTTATGCAGACATTTTGAGCTGGAATGTTGCATCTGCATTAATATATTTTCCTGAAAACATAAAATCAAAAATGGTGTTTTTTTTTTTTTTTGGTTCAAGTCTTAAATGAACCTGAAACTAGAATTTATGAGTTCAAAGAAACTGTTGAGGCTATATTTAAGAAAATTAAATGATCTATGTACAGTTGAAATCTTTTGTCAACTCAAGATCTCTTTTTTAAAGTGTTTCTGAATTGTTTGGTTGTAGAAATTTTAGGCATATATCGTAATTTTATACTATTGAATCTCATTAAATTACCCCCAACCCTTGAAAAGATTGCAATGTTATATACACTTTTGCTAAAATATTTAGCCTCTTGACAATTTTTTTATTTCCTTGAATACCCGTGTTATTATTTTCTGTAACGTTTATGACCTAAATAAAAAGTACTAACAGAAATTACCTTGTTCTGGTATCCCAGATTTTTATAAAAAAAGGTGATTCTATGAGTTCCGTGATCCCCCTAACATTTAAGAAACAGTTTATGGCGTGTTTATACTAACCTATGCAGCTCCCAAAATTCTTAGTAATATGTGGAACTGAAGTGTGATAGGTGGTACAGAGGGACTTATTTGTATGTGCTGCAGATGATATATAGTTTTGTTTAGTTGATGAAATGTATCCACGTCTGCCATCGCTGATTGATGTATTAAGTACTTGCACTTCTTGAGATTATTGCTTGTGATGGAATCACCCTGGAACGAATACTCTTGAGTTCTTATGTGTGTGGCTCGTCTTTTGTTATTAGGAATTTCTTATACCTAAGCAACAATAATTTTTCCTGTACCAGACAATCTTTGGTACAATCTTTTTCTGATAAATGTCTCTTTTATTCAGCATTCCTTTTACTTAACAATGTATGCTATAATTTATCAAGCAATCCCTTCACATATTAGATATTCATCAACACACCTGATATGTTTAGTGCTGGGCCTGCTGGCAAGCTGCATGTGTGGGCCTTACATAATGTAAATGATCATTATGTTTTTAAGACCATGTTATTCAGAAACAGCATAAAGCATTTTTTTTTTTTTTGAAACTGTGATGCACTGCCCCACCTTAATTTGATAATGTGCACTTTCAATCTTGTAAATTTGTGAAACAAATCCCACATGATATATAACTAGTGTAGCTTTTGTGTACATCAGGTAGCAGACTCACTTGAAAAAGGAACTGAGCACGAAGATGAGTACATGATCAGTGAGAAAGAACTCCTAGTCAACAGGTGAAATTACTGTGTTCAATCTGCATGTTTTAATCAGAAACTAGCAAGATATTTTTTCTTCAGTTTGTTTTGGGGGAGAACAGAGGGTTTGTTAACTATAGTCTTCATCTCACATGCACTATTACATTTTAGATTTATTTCAATACCTAAAGATATGGGTGCGTTCAACTGCGGAGCATTTGTTGCTGGAATAGTGAGGGTACGCATTTAATTGACCTATGATTAAGTGATATTTGTGTCATTAGAAGTTCTGACGGTCCTTACCTCATTTTGAAGGGAGTCCTGGACAATGCAGGTTTTCCAGCTGTGGTAAGTGCACATTTTGTACCTATGGAAGGGCAGCAACGACCTAGAACAACCATTTTGATAAAATTTGCTGAAGAGGTAATTTCTAAATGCGCTTCTGATTTTCTCAGATCATTTTTCAAATAAGTGGTGTTTTCTTAAATCATTGGCAAAATATTTGGCCTAACCGCCAGAGTTACCGGTTTCAATACGATGATAGTCTCTTCGTGTTGTAAGGCCAAAAGTAGTTTCTGTAGTCTGTACCCAGCTAATAACTTTGTTACCTAGTTTCAAATTCTCTCTTTCAAAAGCAGACTAACATTTCTTGTTTTCTTCTGGGATTTTTTTTTACTTCCTTCCTAATTCTTTTCAGGTACTACAAAGAGAAGCAAGACTAGGTTGATACCTGCTCTGATTTTCCCCCATGTCCAATTTGCCTAATCTGCAATCACAAGGTTCCTGAATGAGAGAATTTTGGTGAAACAAATAGGATGTTTTCATGTAATAATACCTGTTGAGGTAGCAATTTGCGTTTTGTCCAAAGGCTTGATAATACTTTGTGCTTGAACTGCTGATCAAGAAGTATACTTTCAATACATTGAAAATGTTGTAACGTGAGATGGTGACTGGTGGAAAATTATATTGTTTTGTGAGCTACTAGGGGATTTACATGGCACATTGGATATTAAATTTGACCTATGCACATTCAATGCAGGAATTCTATATATTATTGAAACTTGTTTCATCCTTTCGTGTGATTACATAGCTGTTAACATTGTTGAGAAAACTTCTTCATCTTCTGCTCGTCAGTCAAACAAAAAGGACGACTGCCCTGTTTGCTGCTGGTTGTATCTATTTCCTCACAATCCTGGGTATTTAAGTATTTTGCCTATTAAGAACGGAGGATGAACCTGTGAGAACCCAACCTTCCAGTTCACAATTTGATTTCAAAAGGTGCATTTGTTGAACACGAATGTTACAAAGAACAAGCTAATCAAAATGAACTATTTGGCATTAATGGCATGTTCAATCGGGGGATTTGATACCGGATGGTGCTCAACATGAAGAAAAGAAAGAAGTTATAATTTTGTTTATTATAAAATCAAATTCTGTCCAATACTTTGTACCGATATGTACTAATGAACAAAAGTAAAGGGATCAAATGAAAGCACTTTGGCTGAGAAACGTATCTGGATATACACCCATAAAGGTAACAGAATATATACTAAAACAGGCCATAAAGGGATGGCGTTTCTGTGAGAGGAAGATTCACTAAAACAATATATAAAGAAAATCACGGTGGTGATGTAGGTTGAATCTCGAAGAAAGGCGGCAAAATCTGGACCTTTATCGTTGGTAGGCATCAGAAAATTACACTGCCACATATAAGGTCAGAATGTGGACCTTTATGATATGTACCGGATAGACATAAAAATTAAAAATTCAAATTCAAATCTGCTTTGTTACATCGTTCAATCCTATCAAGTACTACATACCAAACATGTCGTTATAATTTTTGAGCATGAGAAGCTGATTTCCACTTAAAAAGGTCTGGTTGGAAATCGTCTATGTGAACAGAGCGCTTGGAAAAATCTTAAGCATCATCTAGGAAGCAACAGAGGAAAGAAACACCACCTGCGAGGATCTAGCTAGCAAAGGAGGTATGACAAATAAAAACATAAATGAATTGCAATGCAAACAATAAAGAAGAGTTTCGTGAATAGCATACTTCAAGAGAATGAGACGATTCACCTGGCCCTAAATATGTACACATTGTTAAGACAGTGTAACTGCATTAAGTTTCACAAAAAAGAAGGGGGTAAATAGAAGATACTTAAAACAGAATGAGAACTGGATAGGAGACGGAAGATAAATTAAAGTGAATGGAAAAAATGGAGGACGAGCTCAAGAAAGACAAATTCAACAAATTTACTTACCATCTCAACCAACCTCCCAGCAGGAAAATGAAATAACACACTCATCAATCTTTAATTCTCTATTGTAGAAGAAAACAGAATAGGAAATTAAGAAAAAGGAAAGCACGTGTATCAAACAATTTGCGATAATAAATAAATGGTTCAGACGCCAAGACAAAAATTTAAACAAATGAATTTTCCACCCAAAAAAACTTACATTTAAACAAGGTGGGTTAACATGGTATTGACACACAAAAGTTAGGTGGCGTGTTGAACCACCTAAGGGGAACAAACAGAACAAGAACCCAATAACTTAGTGATTAAAAAAAAACGATATGGTATAGGGAAGCCGTCCCAGTACAGATAAGCATGTTAGGACAAGTATAAAATCCACAAAGTAGAATGGATGCCACCCAAAGGAGCAAGGCAATGGAATTAATCATATTGCTTCCACCAGTTTTCTTTTCCTATTCAGTTTTAGTGCTTATAGGTTTATTTATAGCCATTAGCTGTTCAATTTCCCAAAAATAATTAGCAATATACCTGTGAATTTATTACTTATGCCACCAAAGCTATTTCCTGATCATTTGAAATTCTAAACAACTATATAGTCCTGTGATGCTCGGACTTGGGTACGGGTATCGGGTACGACGGATACATATTTAAGTGTTGGATCTTTCATTTATTAAAATATAACATACAGGAACATGGCTAAAAAAAGTTCAAATTCCGGACACATGTACGTAGGTATGCCTTTCAAACTTCAATTTTTTTTACTAACCCAAAATGTAGACCAAAATCAATTGTTCACATGGAAGGAAATGAGTATTGAATAAGGGATTAAGATAACTAAAATAGAATTTTGGATTTAGTTTTTAATTATGGGAAGTTAATTACTAAATGTTATATAAAATAGAAAATGAGGGATTTAATTGCAATTTGGACTTAGTGGAACATTAAGTAACACTATGGAACCCTTTTTTCATTTTATACAAAGAAAACTCTAAACCATCGATGAGAGGAAAAGAAGGAAAAAAAAGAAAACCAAAAAAAGGGAAAATCTAGTGCCGCCGCCTACCTCTATCCTCTTAGCGGCAACGCTAGTTTACAGAAAGCAGAAACGGGAAAGAATAAAAGGGAAAGGAAAAAAAAAAAAGGAAAGAAAGAAGAAGAAAGAAGCATAAACGACGAAGTGTCCGGTTGAAACTTGAAAGATCCAATACATATCCCATGACATGCATGTCCATGTCACATCGTGTCGATAATGGTACTTCGTCCATTTCGAAGAGTCCGAGCATCAGAGATATAGTCTCCATGCACTAATTCTATTTTCAAAAAGAAAAAAGAATTTATAACCTGACAAAAGTGTGACGAATCCCTTTGGCTCTTCAAACCTATCTAGCTGTGAGTTTTGCAGTAATATAGCTGTTTTCACCATGTTGAGCAAACTGCCATTATTCTTGAATAGCTTAACCTGCTTAATTTAATTTCATAAGAAAATACTCACATGCCATCATTAGGTTTCAGACTTTGTAGTAACATGCGGAAATGGAAAAGCACCTCTAAAGTATAACCTGTGTACATAGGCAAGGCCAGTGCACTAGGAAATATGGCAAGCTTGCAACACTTCAAATAGTCCTCTTACCCTTCTAATTCTATAATGTAATTTTTACTTCATTTGTATTTCTCCATGAAACCAAATGAAGGAAAATCATTTTTGGGAAACATTCGTCATTTTCCTTTGATAACCAAACAAGCTATGCATTTCTAGCAGTTCAAATTATCCTGCTTGTTATCTAAAATAGGAAAAAGTATAAAAAAGAAGTGTCCATAAATCGAGTCTCAGTACGAGTTAGTTAAGCAAGTGTGTGCAAGTGATTTCGGTGAAACAATTTTAGAGTTCACAGGATATTTGGGTTTTTTCCATTTACAGTTCTTCATTTGCAAGCTTGGTTGATTAATCTTATGTTTCTAAAGTAGAGTTCAGTCCTCGTAGAAGATGAACATCTCTTAAGCTTATCAAAATTCATATATTATTCTCTGATCAATGGAGGCAAGATAATTATGTAATTTTGGAGAGTTTGGCAACAACTGTGTAATGCAATCTAACCCCACATTCTAAAGCCGAAGGGACCTACAAATGACCAAGATTTCTTTCCCTATCACCATTATTTAAAAAAAAATTCCAGGACCCTCATTTAATGACCAGATTTTAAGACCAAATTAGGCAAATCGCCAACATCCCAAATATTCAAGTACAGCCTATTTCTCCTCTAAGAAACTAAGAACGCAAGCTCTAGAATGAAAAAAAAAAAATTTTTAACTTCTCATCATATCAGGAAAAAGTGAAACAAAAGGGATTCTTCCCCAATAAACAAGCCAAATGGAAACATAAGCACCCCTCATGGTGCTTCATATTCAACATATCCTATTTGTCAATCAAACAGAAAGAAATTCAACATGAAATGTTTGGCCCAAAGGAACGCCAAATAATTTCCTGGCAGTTGACAGTACATACAAATGATACAACAGGCACATGAAACAAGATCGATGGCTGATAAAAAAATTTATTGCAACTAAACCAAAATAAGAATTCCTCGATTTTGTCACATGAAATCTCACATACAGATTAATAATTTAATATTTAAACCCTCTACTTCTTCTCTCTTTATGCAAGAGCCATATGATCCTCAAACTTCAAGATACTGCAAATTAAAGAATTAAATGTAATAGACCGAATCTATGAAAATAACAGAAGAACAGTTAACAACCAGAAATGATTTGAACGTTAAAACAAAATAAAAGGACAAACCAAATATGGAAATATATATACTCAAAACAGGTTATTATTTTATTTTATAAATTCATATTAATTTTCATTCAGTGAGTAACCTGTCCATTCTCAACATCAAGACCATACAACACGCCAGCATATTTTTCAGTCAAGCCATTAAAGAAATTCTCTTTCAACTTGATGAATGTACAACAAGTAAGCAAACTATCAGAACCAGCTTGATGACAAATGCCAACGCGCTCCACTTCTAAAAGCTCTGCAAGGTTGTTCAGTCCACCATGAAGGCTGTTGCAGAACCGAATCAGATGTTTGATATCATAGACAATTGGAAAGTACATCTTGATCAAATCCAAGTATCCTGCCTGAGTATCCGGTAGACTCTGGCAAGTCAACAGCTTCAGCAAGTACCCAAAATCATAGGCACTATGAAAAGTCACCCAATGCACATTATCATTCAACACTATCCCCGATGACATCAGAAGCTCGCTAAAGCGATAAGCATCAATACCCTGCTCGATATTTTTCTCGAAATCAATGCCACTATGAGTTAACAGCTCTATAGAGTCACGCGCATAAACATCCTCATCACGATCAAATTCGCGAAAATTGAATTGCCAAATACAGTATTTACCAGTACCACACGTGGGAAGGTTTCCCTTCTCATCAGAGAAAGTGAGGCCTAACTGAATTAGCTTGAGAAGATCCACGTTGGCCTTCAGAGTGTGAAAATGATACTCAGAGGAGCTCTTGAAATTGCCCAAGGGACGAAGAACAATACCCGGAAACTCAGTGTCCATAGCAATGTAAGGGAAGTCATCTACGATATCGCGAATCAAAGCAAACTCACATTCCAGATTGTCATTCCAGACCTCCCTTATATTAATTGTATCGCTAGTAGGCAAAACAGTCATTTCCTCATGAAATTTACACCAAATAACAAATCATGAAACGCCTAAAATCCAGTTCAAACCTAAATCTGCAGAAAACAAAAATACACAAGAATCCAGAAAAAACATATATATATAAAATAAAATCAAAATTAAAAATGAAACAACCCAGATAAATAAAATTTACAAAAAGCACATAATTCAGTAAACTGGCGAGTCACAGCTGAAAACGGAAACAAAATGATTGAGATCTGACCTTCAAGATTCGACCTTTATGTATTCTTAAATCTTTGGGCGGTCCAATAGAAAGCAAGACGAAGAATCTTGAGCAACTTTTTTTTTTTCCTTTAAAGGGTGAAATCTTTTTTGTTTTTATTTTTCTGGGAAATAAGTGCTAGGGGTTTTGCAGAGGTCTGAAAGTTACCGTTTAGCTCTCACGTCGCAACATCAGTAACAAAAAGTGAAACCTTTGCATGAAAGACCAGAGAGAATATGAGATTGAAATAAGTGTATATCAATAGAACCGAGCTGGTGTGCCAGGAGGGTGTGACATCGTCCCTGACAGACCACACACATTGGGAGGAGAGAAGCATTCTTTTCCTTTCTTATTTCACGTCGATCCCACGCCTCACGTGAGGTTAGGTCACTCAAGTGAGCAAAATGTTTCGGGCATACCAGCTTTATTCTTATCAGTATATGTGAATGTATATCTGTCAGGCCTTGGATGGTTGCTGATAAGTTTCACGGATTTTGAGATTTTCTACGAAGCCAACCTCAATTTTCGAGGAAATATTTTGTATTCCCGTCAAATATTAGTTTTAATTCCATACTAATGGTTAAAGCTTCCTACACATTGTGAGACTTCAAATTCATTGAATCTTTTTTCGTGTTCGAGAATCCTCACTTTTTTCATTCCGAAGAAAATTTGGAATATTATTTCGTTGTTAAATTGAATTAAAAAAAAAAGAAAGAAAAAAAAAAAACAGGTTGGAATTCAAAAGTATTAAATGAAGTCTTTCTTAATGAGCAATGTACTCAACCGATACATAATATGCAATGTTAAATTTTTCTAACAATGTTATTCGTACCAAACTTATTGACATGACAAAGATTTGCCCCCACAAAAGGATGATTCATTTCGACGGAGAAGATTGCCAAAATAATTATTTTAGTAATTCAATTTGAAAATCGTAAAGGCATTGACTAAACATTCTATTTTGATATATTATATATATTGAAGTAACCATTCTGTGATAATTTAACTAGAATAAAAAATATTATTAATGAAACAAAAAAGTATGAAATATATAGAAAGTAATTAACGTTTATGCTTCCAAATACTCATTTGTGATGTTGTCAACCAAATCATCAACAAATTTTTAATAACAACTCTTTTTAAAACAAACCAGTCACAACCGTAGTGCCAAATGGACCCTAAAACCTCATTTTTCTTATCTTTCAGAACTTTGACCTCTCCTTTAAGTTTGAGGTAAGGTTCATGCTCCAATAAGCATGTCCGCCTGCTCTAGATCCGAAGGTCGTAGGAAGAGTGAAGCAATCGATCAGTCAGCACAACGAAGAAGGCTATCTCCATTAGTTGTCTCCTACTAATCGCCGTCTCCATCCACTACCATCTTGATGAAGATGAACCACTTTTTTTATGCTTACGGGCAATCCTCTGTTCCACCATATCTTTGAAGAACCTAGAATCCAGACTGGAGCGTGTACAATTGAGCTGCCAGCTAGGAGAGGGCTAAGGGCTCAACTGAAGCAAAAAGATTTTACATGCCTAAGTTCGATGAAAAGGGACTGGTTTAGCGAGAACGTGCAACCAACCATAAGACCATATTGAGAACACTGAACATATAACATCAAACGTTGCAAAATATAACCTAGGCCATAAAACCAACCGAGTTTCAAGGTAAATGAAGAGAGACTTGCTAATTGCCAAATTGCGCATCATTTAAAAAAAAGAATAAAAAGAAGAAAAGAAAAGTGAAGTGAATTGAACACAAGACTAATAGGTAAACCCACTGAGAAAAATAAATTTAGCTCTTTGGTAGATTCTAATACCGTAGAGGCACTACAGAATCCTCACTAATGAAGTCACCATGATAACAAGTGAGCAACACCTAAACAAACTGCAAACTGATCAGAAGTCAAGAAAACATAGGTACCTTGTTACAAAGCAATGCTGATAGGCAATCTTGATTGATAGGTCAGATTCAGAACTAATAGGTGACATCAATAAAGAATTTTCATTACAAATCACAAACCAGAATACCTAGGGGGCCAGGACACAATATCTAGTGCTAAAATTATTCCATTAACGGCAGCCTCTAGCCACTTGAAATGTTACAAGCTCATCAGATTTGAACAAAGGGCATCAATCTGCAAGTGTCTTCAGAAGATGGACTTCTTTGCCAAAGAAAAAAATTTTAATTTCTTAATTGAATTGGCAGCACCATGTAACAGTACGGATAAAACGCAATAGAAACATTTTATCAACTATAAACCAAGGTTTTGACAACTTATATCACTGCAAAAGCAAGAACCATGAGTACACTCCTAAATAAACTTTCATAACTATTCAACTTACAACCTCTCATCTCATGTACATAAAACAGCTACATATCCACTGAAGGCCAATCCAAGTAAACAAATGTATTGCAGGATCTATTTCTGTCTGTAGAACATGAGAATAAAAAGGCAACTCATTCGCTCATACAGTATATCTAAAGAGGTTATACTCTTTATGGCCTTCAAATAAAAGAAGAGACTTTATTCCTCAAACAGAGAAGGCCCTCATTGGAATTGGACTCATGACACATTCTACGTATCGTTCATTTACTTTCACCAAGACGAGACTCTATGTCCCAACTTTCAAGATCAACCCATTTCAAATATGCACTTTACTGTATCAACATCCCAAACGTTCAAATTGTCTTCCTCAATTTTAAAGGAACTGATTTCAAGGTGACCAATCACCAAACACCTATGACTGTTGGGCCACAAAACCGTCCACTGAGAAAAATCACCCCTATGATTCCTCCATAGGTTTTATTTTTTTATAAAACAAAGCAAAAGACTGTCTCTTCTCTTCATGGCATTCCAACACAGATAGTTACACAAAACATGAAAGGTTGTTATTCATCAATGAGAAAAATCAACAGAAAAAAGGCTACCAAAAGTTTTTTAAAAAAGAGAAGAAAGGATTAAAAATGAACTTGCAACAAAACAATATTAGTAATTCAAAATCAAATTAACGGACCACAATCATCTTTATGGTAAACAAAACAAACAAGAAAATTCCACAGAAACACAATCAGTCTTTTAACAGAGGATATATTAATCCAACACTAACAGCTCTTCCAGGTCACAAGCTACAGAAATACAAGACAAAGTGTGATTTACTATAAAATCACCTCATGTATACACCTTATCAGTTTCTACCAAGAGGCAATGATCTACAAGAATACGTCTCCTTGAAATCCTTTTTCTTTGACGAAGTAAAAATTGATGCATACACCTCCTTGGTTGCATTTGCAGGGGCCATATCTGTTGCCTTGAACCTCTTCGAGGAACCATTATTATTATGGTCAATAACATTCCCTTCAATCCCATGTTTTGTCCCTGTCAGACGTCCAACCTCTCCATTCACACCCCCATTCTTCACTTTCTTCAATTTCTTGTTATTATCTTTCAATTTTGCCTCTTCTTCAATCTTCTCTCTCAATGCCTTCACTTCCTCTTCTTTCCCATTGATCACAATCTTATCACTTTCTGTGAACTCCTTATGACAAACCAAACATGCAGATGACTTTACCTCCTTCAACGCCTTGGCACTCAATACATGCCCACAACTTTTTATCGTGAAAAACTTGTAATTCCCATTAAATTCTAGCCCCGTTATAGGGCACTGGAATTTCACTGCCCCCCTCTCTCTAATCCCTGGAACCTCTGCCAGCTCGACTGCAATCATATCCTTCAAACCCTTAATATATCTAAACTCTTTGGGCAAATT
The DNA here is from genome assembly GCA_903798255.1 of Fraxinus quadrangulata. Classification (NCBI taxonomy): domain Eukaryota; kingdom Viridiplantae; phylum Streptophyta; class Magnoliopsida; order Lamiales; family Oleaceae; genus Fraxinus; species Fraxinus quadrangulata. Next base: position 125,582 of record CAIGRB010118941.1, read on the forward strand.
TTTCTTCAATAAGGCCTCCACCAACGCCTCTTTGTTGAACAAATTCCCTAACTTATCAATGACTACCGGGTGTTTCAGCGGCTCATTGGACAAACTACAATTTAACCACTTTGACAGCCGCATCTCATTAGGATCAACCTTATCGGGCTTTTTAACAGCATACATATTTAAATAACAGTCACGCGACTCAGCCCCGGTAGCGCCACCATCTCCACCACCTCCATTATGTCGCAGATGGACGGTAAGAGTGGAGAGGGGGCCAATTTGTGGATTTTGAAACAGGGGAGTAGAATCAGCGAGGAGCTTTCCATTAAGGCTGAAGAAAAGGGATTTCGGAGAAATTCTAGTTCTTGAAACAAGGTTCGATTTGAGGTGGTGGACAGTGAAATTAGTGTTAGGGTTAGGGTTTTGCAAAATTAAGGCACGGGTGGGAATCTGAAGATCTGCCGATTGAATGAAAATTTGGAAGTTTTGGGGTTTGGATCTCATGATTACGCTTGATTTTGTGGGAATTTGCCGAATTGATGAAAATTGTTCTAAGAATATTAATCGAAGGTTGAAATTCAGATGAATAAGAAGACGAGTAGTATGGAATCGTGTATATAGAGAAGGTTTGTAAGACCGTTGGTGCACCGACCTATGGAGATAAGTGATGACGTGGCACGAAGCCTATTAGAATCCGGTTTTTTTAATCGGATTGGACTATCAAAGCCATCTCTACGATATGGGCCTCCTGGCGCGCATTGTTGGACTCATCTGGAGTGGGCTGGAGGCCTTATTGAATTGGATAAAGTGGAAATTACAATCAACCAGATTTTTTAAGATTCGGCCCATGTTTGATACACATTAAAATTTTTATTCTCATTCTTCAACTCATTTTCAACCACACATTTTTCAATAAAATAATATTTTCCATCTCATTAATAATTTTTCCTTCTTTTTCAACCACACATTCTCTATCAATCTACTATTTCAAAATACATTCTTTCAAAATAATGTGGCTCAAACACACCCTCAATTTCAAAAATCG